>SKCR01021734.1:0-151225 GCA_019454045.1 Zanthoxylum bungeanum | reverse complement strand
GCTCCAACATTCTATTTTATTATTACAATCTAATTTAAAATTGTCTATCACTTCAAAAAATTCAGTCCTTTTATTTTGTTACTCAAATTGTTATTTTATTTTACTAAACGTATTCCTTGTAGATCAACTATGGACTTACCGAGTTATTTTAGTATTTCGATACTCTTATACTTGGGAGTAAAAAACCACTTTGTGAGTGTGTCATGGAACTTCGTGAACAAGAAAATTAGCCAGAAATTTTTAAAGATTTGTGTGATAACACGGACATAACTGGAACCGAAAGCTCAAAAATCGGACTGCCTTCCCCGCGCGACGATGAATAGTGTTAATGGGGTAAATTATTAAAAATAAAATGTAATAAAACTAAGTGAGCTTTGATTCATTTACGCCCCCAAAAAGATACGTATGCAGCTTATTTAAGTGTAATTTTTTTTTCAAAATAATAAATAAATTATCAATATCTTTAGTAAATCTTTAATTTTTTTATTATTTTATAATAATTTAATTTAATTTATTAAAAAACGATTTCAAATCTTAAATCAAACCGAACCGAACTGTACGATTTGGCCAATTTAAAGTTAGACTGCGGTTCAACTTTGGCCGAAACTGCACCCGAATCGCAAACCGAACAATTGATTTACATTCAGTTACGATTTGGTCGATATTGAACCGTCAATCATATAATTTGATTATGATTTTGAATCGTAATCCAACCGTGTGGTTCCTATTTGCATGAATGGACTTGGATTAGGGGTGTTCGCGGTGCGGTTCGGGTCGGTTTTTTCGTTTTTTCCTTCAAACCGCGCGGGTTGGCGGTTTGGGAAATTAGAAACCGAAACCGCAAATTTGATAAGGAAAACCGCGGCAGTTCGGGTTGGCGGTTTAACGGTTTGGGCGGTTCGGGTCGGCGGTTTGAAGGAAGAAGTTGTTCATCAAGCCAGGAGACTTCATTCGATGTAGCCTGTAAATTCCTAAAATCATTCCTGTATCTTTATTGGCAAGATGGAAAGTTGATCTTTCCATGAACCATATTACTGGCCAAATTCCAATACAAAGTGCCAAAAATCTTGGAATCATTGATATGTCGCACAACAATTTGAGTGGGGAAATTCTTGTATCTTTATTGGCAAAACTTCATTCGATGGAGAGATTTAACCTCTCGTACAACAACTTTACCCTTTGTAAAACTGTCAAATGCAAATTCTTCAGTAACAAATTTTCAGTGTGTAAATTTCTGTTAGGCCTTTAATATTCTAATTTGCGGTTTGGGCGGTTTGGTGCGGTTCGGTGTGGGTCAAAACCGCGAGCCAACCCGAAATTTACGGTTCGATTTGGTGTGGTTTGAAATCATTTTTAATATTTTTTCAAACCGCGCGGTTCGGTTCGATGCGGTGCGGTTCGGTGCGGTTTGTGATTTGACCCGAAACCGTGTTCACCCCTAACTTGGATATAACCACTAAAATCGTCGATGCTTTAATTCACTGTGCTATTTATTCATTATATCATTAATAATCAGATTTGTCAAATCAGTACAGCAACTAATAGTCAAACTAAAAATTAGATTTGTCAGCCAACCGCCACCTACCCAACCCATACACATAAAAATATGGAAACTATTTCCGCATCACCTCCATATTAATGGAAATATCTATTACTTCCAAAATTTTCTAACAAGTGAAAATATATATCACCATCAAAGTTTTTTAACAATGATATATATATATATATATTCTTTTAGTATCATTCAGTCACTTTTTCATTAAACAACATTAGAATCGGAAAATATTACCGAAAGATAATAACTGAAAGGATCATAATACATGCATATACAAGTTGCAATAGTCAAAATACTTGAATTATGAACTCAATAAATCAAATGATCGTCCCATGCTTTTTGTTGCTGCCGAACTCATGTATTATAACAATAGATAAGGAGCTAACTCCAATTGCAAATATGAACATGTAATTGTAAAAAATAATTGGTGAAATGAATATTCATAAAGTTGATAAAATATATTGTAACTGATCAGTAATATTTTCAAATTATTAACATTTATCATATTTATAAATGTATTTGTGGAGATTATTTATGCACCTCCCATAAATTTGACAATATCACTATATTACACAACTTTTCAATCAGGCGATTTAATAAAAATATCATTCTAACGTCATCATACTCTTAACTTCATTAATAGAAAATAATTGACTGATATGTGTTGAGAAATTTCTGAAGGCACGAAGTAAAGGTCCCGTGGATTAATCGATGTGCGCGTAAGTTGATCCGGACACTCCGATTACCAAAAAAATAATAATTGATTGATACTAAATAGAAAATACATCTGTTGTATTATCATAGTTAGAAAATCTTGATATGACATGTAATGAAACCGTATATAAAAATATAGAAATGATATAAATACTAAAGGAGAATTAAAAGAGGACAAAATGATAATCAAAATCAAAATCACACTGATTTTAATCTTTTATATTTGTATTTATCATAATTTTATCCATCTAATCACATTTTAATTTTCTTATCACTTTTCATTAAAAAAAAAAGAAGTTATGTGATCCAGAGATAATTTCACTATAACGTCAAAATTTGCGTGCAAAATAAACATGTTGACGGGATATTATTTCAACGGCAGCCCAAGAAATTTCCCCTCTACGGAATATAAAATATTCCACAGTGAACAAGAATATGGAAAGCTTCATTTCAAAATCCCAAGACGATCTTTTAACGAGTACTAGCCGAGCCACAGAGGCATGTCTTCCCTCAACGATAGCAATAATGATCACTGCAATGATGCTTCTGACAACATGGTAAGTTTGCGGAACAATATATACAATCAGTACATGTTTTTTTTTTTTTTTTTTTTTGGGTTAACTTATTTCATTTTCTTGTATTCAGGTACTTGTTGAAGAAGGAGCAAGCTCACGAACTCTTATACTCAACAGACCCAATGTCCTAAATGCTTTGCTTACTCCCATGGTCTGTTCTTTGCTTCACATTTTATTGGAATTTTTATTTTTATACATCGTGTCTTTTGATCACGCTCTTTGTTTGATTGTTGGATTAATAGTCTTAGAAGTTACTTTTGCGATCTGGGTATTGTTAATTTTGTGCTCAATGTTTGATTTTCAATTCCTGATATCTTTTTATTCTTTCGTTTAGTTTTGTTGTTGGGCTTTTGAGTTTAGGGGCGCCTTTATAAAAATAATAAAGCATTTTTAAATAAAAGCTCTTCTTGTGAAAAGTTTTATTTACACGACCATGTTTGTGACGCTTTCTTCAGTTTGATGAATATTATTTTGCTGGTCATTTTTTTCAACTACCTGTTGCATTTGTGAATCAGATTCTTTGTATTGTTTTCAAACCAGAGGTATTTGTAGGCTACTCTATTTCGATAAAAGACCCACACCTAAGTTCCGTAGCATTGGTTATGATATCCCCGATCTTGATTTTACTACCCCGGAAGGAGGGGCCCTTCCCTTTTGGGCCAATTGTGGGGAGGAGGGATTCAAACCCCCACATTGTGGTTCGTAGCCACGTGCTCTAATGAAGCTACAGGCCTCACCTTGTCTCCACTGTATCTGTTCTTGGAAGTACCCTAGAAACAGATGAACCTTTCCTCTCCTAAGCCATTTCTGGACTACTAGTTCGTGTTTTGATTATTGTAATATCTGACATGTCACTAATTATAGATGTTGTAATATTAACACAATAACACGTTAATGATGGATAAGGATTAAGGAAGTCAATTAACGTCTACACATTTAATAATAGGCGACTCATCATTTGATTTACAAATTATATTTTTGAACTGTGTATCCATAGTATTATTATTTCAACAATATGAGGCCCAAAATATTTTCTAGATCTTGTTGTTAAAACAATTGATTGGCATTGTCACTGATTCACCATTCATGAAAGCAAATTTTTATATTCATAATGTCCTCACTCCTTCAGGGTGTTCGGATGACTAAATTATACAAATCTTGGGAGAAAGATCCCCGGGTCGGTTTTGTCGTGATTAAGGTAAGGGATTTTTTTAGTTAGATTTTAGTTTATTCTGAAGTAAACTTAATCAAACCAACCCATACATTGGTTTTTGCGAAGGGAAATGGCAGGTCATTTTGTGCTGGTGGAGATGTTGTAACTCTGTATCGGTTGCTTAATGAAGGTATGAGACAAATTTGGCTTTGGTTAACCTATGTGCCATGTGCCTTTTAAGTATTATTTATCTGCTGTATTATATAAAGCCACAGTAGTTGCTCTTTCATAAAAAATACGTCTGGATAATTAATGTTTGACTCCTTTAATTCTTGTTCAAAATGATAAATGTCCAAATGAATTTGTTTTTACAGAACTGCTACATATATAATATTATTATGGGATTGCTGGTAACTGACAATTTTCTGTACATTCTCAATAATTTGTTAAATACAGGGAGAGTGGAAGAATGCAAAGACTGTTTCAGAACCTTCTATAGCTTAATGTACCTTTTAGACACATATTTGAAGCCACATGTGAGTCATATAGTTGTACTTTACATGTTTCTGAAACATATCTTTAGTTGCTTCCATTATATGATTGCACGATTACTTACTCTTTGCTGTTAATTACTTGCTCTGCAGGTGGCTATCATGGATGGCATTACAATGGGTGGCGGTGCAGGACTTTCTGTCTGTGGTTCATTTCGTGTAGCAACCGAGAAAACTGTATGTATCATTGATATTTAAATTCATGATGTATTATATATGTTCTAATTAATTTCACCAGCCATAGTGAAGCTAGTCTGAACTTACATGACATTCGCATAACCATTTCAGGTTTTCTCTACTCCTGAAGTACTTATTGGTTCGCATCCTGATGGCGGGGCTTCATATTATCTTTCACGTTTGCCTGGTTACTTAGGTAGGTTCAGCTTTATTGTTTAACATATCTTGGAAGTTCTTAGTCAAAGTGTTGTGTAATTACGTCCCATTTTATTTTCAATACAGGAGAATACCTGGGTCTGACTGGAGGGAGGCTTAGCGGAGAAGAAATGCTAGCTTGTGGCTTTGCAACTCACTACATATCCAGTGCAGTTTGTTACCTCTTCTATTATATAAATTAACTGAAACAGCTAACATTTGCTTAATTAACTACTCGTGTATCTAATATCAATTATTGTTAACAGAGGCTTCCATTGATTGAAGAGCAACTCCAAACATTAGTTGCACATGATCTTTCTGCCATGGAAACTTTTCTTGCAAAACACAGCGAGCATGTGTATCCAAATGAAAAAAGCATTCTTCACAAGTATATGCCTATACAAACATCATTAGATTCCATTTTACCATATTCTAAATTTTTATCTTCCTAATTCTTTAAATTATCCTTTGTTGGACAAACATGTAATAAGCTAACAGACAATCTGTTCATTATGTTCAGAGTTGAGATTTTGGATAAATGTTTTGGCTGTGACACAGTTGAGGAAATCATTGTTGCTGTGGTAAGGATAGCTATTAAATTTGTTCACTGATTTATTAACTCCTTTGCACTTGACTATAATCAATATTTGTAAGAGTGACGGTGCTTAATTTCTAAACAACTGAACTTTTCTCAGGAAAGTGAAGCAGCTAAAACAAAAGATGAGTGGTGCACTTCAACACTCAAGAAACTAAGGGAAGCTCCACCTTTGAGCTTGAAGATTTCTCTCAAATCCGTAAGTTCGATATTTCATTTGACATTATAACCAGTCTATCAATTAATCCACGACCTAATTGTTTGGTTAAAATATTAAATCAGATACGAAAAGCCAGATTTGAGACTCTTGAAGAATGTCTTATTCGCGAGTACCGAATGAGCGTGAGAATGATTTCCAGGCAGATATCTAACGATTTCTGTGAGGTACAAATATTTGAAATACAATCATTAATGATTTTCACGAATCTTGTAATAAGCTTCATTATATATTCTTCTGCTTTTTGACATGCAGGGAGTACGAACACGATTGGTGGACAAATCCTTTGCACGTAAGGTACAAATATTGTCATCTTTAGCATTTTGTAATAAACTTTAAACTTTATTATACCAGTTATTTTACAATTTTATCTGAAGATAATAAATAATAAAAATAATGCAGTGGGATCCGCCATGTTTGGAACAAGTTACAGAAGAAATGGTAAATGCATATTTTGAGAAGATTAGTTTGGACGAGCCTGACTTAGAGATACCACATAAGTTGCGAGAAGCCTCCAACGCAATGGGTAATTAGCTGCTACATTTTGTCTACTATTTTTCATTCGTCTATCAAGACAGATTAATTCACAAAATAATTAAATTCTAGAAGCCATTGATGATGATTCAGGTTTGTTGTTTTTAATGGGTGCGGGTATTTGAACCCACCAAACTATTTATTAAACTTTTATTTTAAAAAAATAAACTCACTCTGAAATTTAAATTTTAAAATTTAATTATGTCGTTTTGTCCTTAGATGTAATTTTCTCAATGGGTAGTTTCGTAATATAAATTGATTTCTAAAAGGGGGTATATTGAGAGTATTTTTGGAATTTGGATGTAATTTTCTTAATGGGTAGTTTGGTAATATAAATTGATTTCTAAAAGTGGGTGATGAGAGTATTTTTCTGGAATTTGGATGCACATGCAGTGCTGATTTTTTGTACTCAATTCCGTACATGCATATATGTAATAGAGGTTAAAGATTCAATTATTTATAAATTCTTATTTAATAACTGTGAATTACTATTTATAATAAAACTCAACTTATCATTGAATCCAAATGTATTTTTAGGGATTGGGAATCTATGGATGACAATAGGGTGGAAAGAGGATTGACATCTCCTTATCCGTTCCCGATAATTTTCAGATGTCCTCGTCTCTTCTTCATCCCCTTGTAAGTTTTTCGGGAGAGGAGGAGTTGAGGACGGGGGATGGGGATCCCTGAGAATCCTCGAATCCTGAATAATAAAGAATTTTATTTTAAAGTAGATTTAAATCATTTAAAAATATATCCGTTAAATTATCAAAAAATAAAGTATATATATCTAAAAATTTGTTACTATCGTCCGCCCAAGCTTTTCATTCTAGTCCCTCACTGGCGTATAGAAGATTTAAATTTATTTGGTTCACAATTTTAGAGAGATTTCTCATTAGAAAATGAGTATATACATTAAAAAAATTTATTCAAGCCTGTAATTTATATATTTTTTATATTTAAGATATTTTTTATTTACATCTATATAAAATTAAAAATTATAATTTAGATATATTTATAAAAATTTAAAAATAATTAAATTAAAACTTAAATATAAAATTAGGAGGAGATGGAGATTTTACATAATCACCATCTCTGAAAAATAAATATTAAATTTTTCAAAACAGGTTTTCATCCTAATTTCCGTTCTAATTTGCTAGCACGTCCAGCATCCGCCCTCCCTCCATTCGAAACTTAACCCAGAAAGTAAAATTTTGTGTTCATAAAATTGAATCGACACAATGCTCCACATAGACATACTATTGTTCCTAATAAGACACATTCATGCAAGATTATGAGTTATTTTTATTAATATCGGAAAAAAATAATAATTGTATTTATTAATAACTTAAAATTTATTCAAAATTATTATAATTAATTAGATGTTTAATTATAATTATAAATTAACATTGAATAAATAAGTCATTATTTAAATTTAAATTATTCAATTCTCTCCTTTACAAAGCTGCCAAATGCCTTAAAACTAACTAATTAATTAAATTAATTATATATTTATTAAATTAATTAATATATAAATTAGTTTTTTTTAATAAAATTATTGGATTAATACAAAAATGGCAAACGCCATTTACATCCCTATATTTTGGCTCTGAATCCCATTACATCCCTAAGATTTGCAAAATACATCAACACATCCCTCTATGAGTGTTCGCGGTGTGGTTTGGGTCGGTTTTTTCATTTTTCACTTCAAACCGTGAGGATTGGCGGTTTGAAAAATTAGAAACCGAAACCGTAAATTTGATAAGAAAAACCGCGGCGATTCGGGTTGGTGGTTTAGCGGTTTGGGTGGTTCAGGTTAGCGGTTTGGATTATAAATTTTTTAAGAAAATTTTGTGTGTTTTCACATAATAATGAAGAGAAAAAATACCTAATTTTCATTTATACATTGCATATTATCATATGATCATTAAATATCTTAAATTTCATGGTTAAAGAAGAAGAAAAATATAAAATAATATCTAATTTGAACGTGAGTTGGCGGTTTAGGCGGTTCGGGTCGCGATTTGAGTCAAAATTTACGGTTTTGTGCGGTTCGGGTCGCGGTTGGGTCAAAATCGCACATCATCCCGAAATTTGCGGTTCAGTTCAGATTGACCCGAAATCATTTTTAAATTTTTTTCAAATCGCGCGGTTCGGTGCGGTTCGGATCGGGTTGCGATTTGACCCGAAACCGTGATCACCCCTACATCCCTCTAACTTAATTTGATATATTACCTCTATTCAATTTAGATAATTAACATTACAAAATATTTAAATAAAAAAATATATGAATTATAACCAAAAAATCAAATTTAACTTGTAAGAATTTAAAATATATTAATAATTACATTCATATTGAAAATGTTAATTTTTATTGTATATGTAATTGTTAACTTTTTTATTTATTTAAATTAATTTTCTGAATGTTTGTATATAGTTGCAAGTAGATTCAAATAAATGAAAATATGTGAATCATTGTATAAATTGTCAAACTAAACAAAATTTAAAAGAAATGGTGTTTTGAAATATTTTTCAGATTGTAAAATACAGGGATGTGATAGATATTTATTTAAAAAAAAAATACATAATGAACATTTTCTTATTTTCCTCGCCTTTCCTCTCAATTCATTTTATTTCCAACCAAACTCCAACAAGGGAAATGGGCCGTAAGCCCAAATGGGATACAGCCCATATATATGGGCTATTTCCTTCTCCTTAGTCGAACAAACAAACAAAAAAGTACCGTACCAAATTACCAATTTCAACCGGAGGGGAATCCCATATCCACTTGGCACCAAACTAAAAGGCCTCAGCAATCGATTCTTCTTCATTACAAAGGCAAAATCCTCGACTCTCCCTCCTTTCACGTTTAATTACAAATGCTGGTAAGTCAAATTACAGATCCAGATGTCACATTTTTCCTTTAATTTAAAATTATAATTTGGGTTATAATTGTGTGCGGTGCAGAGAATTGTAGAGGTGGAGCCACCGAGTCCGTTGAGATATCTAATAGGGGCCGCGATCATGATGATCGGAGTTGTATTACCCGTCGGTTACATGATGTTTCGTAACAAGCCGGTCGCTTCTGCTTCCTCCTATTCTTCCAAACAGACGTAGGTGTGCCTTTGCTTTTTCTTTTTCTTTTTTTTTTTTTTATATTTTTTATATTTTTTATTTTAGTTACATTGCGTAATTTTATGAAATAGATTTTAAATAAGCTCACTGGTCACTGGTTAGTATCAAATCTGTTGTCAATTTTGTGTTAAAATTGTTGTCAAGTATAAGAGTGTTGAAATACCAATAATTCATGTATTTTAGATCCAAAGAAGGTTGAAGACTTTTAAATGCTAAGGCTGTTTTGTTTGGTTGCTGAGAAAATATTTAGTGAAAGATAGGGAAATTATCATTGATGATTGTTTTATCTGATAATAAGGGAAAGTTCGGTCAAACTCAAAGACTTTAAAATTATATCAACTTCCATCTGAAGCTACTAGCTCTATATCAATTTCCATCCGAGGTGTATCAATTTCTACCTAAAGTTTTAGGAAAATTATCATTCTTTCACCACTGATTTTTTGAAATTGATATATTTTAGAAATTTCGGGTGGAAATTGATACATTTTAAAAGTATTTGAGTTTGACTGAATTTTCGTCTATTTTCGAGTGGAAAAATGATAATTTCCGGTGAAAGATATAAAATTGCCATTGCCAGTCTTAATTACATCGGATAGATTCTAATCCTGCGTGAGTGAAGACGCCTATGTTTACATTTTGTTTTATCAGTTCTTTGAGGGAATAAAGTTGGAAGTATTTTCTTAAGTATTGTTATTTGGTTATGTGGTTTGTTTTGACATGATCCTTTTGTAAATTGAATGAGGCAATCTAATATGAGATGTTGGCTGGCATCTCAGGAACAAAGTTTTGATATAGAGAAAATACAAAGAGGGATTTTAAGTTTTTTTGATCTATGGATATTGAAGTTTGAAGAAGATGAAAAAGGAGGCTCGATAGATCTGCAACTATAAGTGTAAATGTATTGAAACTTCAATTATGTCATAGTGGTTGGCTGGAGTTATGATTATAGTTTATGAAATGATACAAGTGTGGTTTGACTCAGTTTTCCTCGTGCGTTTTGTCAGCTTGTTTAATTGATGTCTGTTTTTTATACTTTCTTTTCTTTGTTGGAATAGATCATCTTATTCTTTCTATCTTGTCAGTGACCATAAAGTGGGGATTAATTTTTCTCTAGTCTAGATTCTCGGCCTTTCTTGGAGAGCTTTTGTTGCATGCATTTGGTTTCTACTACCGATTTCCCTATTGCTGCTGTAAATAGACCCGGCCAACGGAACGGTTCCACATTCTTCTGGAATCGGAACCGAACCGAACCGGATAATGATTTGATGTTAGTCTCACTTTGATATTGATTTGAATGTTTATATGATGATTATCGAAGGGGCGTTTTGCAGAATTTGAGTTGTTCTTCTGCTGACAAACAGGATATGGTTTGAGAATGAAAATATTAGAGTATGACTGTATGTAGGGGTGTTCATAGGGTCGGGTCAACCTGCGACCCGACCCGACCCGACCCGACCCGACCCGTGCTGGTCCAAAAAAATTGCAAATTTTTGACCAGACCCGAAATTGTCGGGTTGGGCAACGGGTTTGATACTAAAACCCAACCCTATAATATTTATATTATTTTTCTAAAATTTTTAATATTTTTCTAAAAATTTATTATTATTTTTAAAGTTTTTACTTTTATTTCATTTGTTTATTATTTTTGTTGTATTAAAACGTTATATTTATGATAATTTTTGAGACATAAAATAACAAATATTTATATTTCAAAATAAGTAATTCAATTTTCAAAAAAAAATTATGCCGACCCGACCCGAACCCGATCGGGTTCCACATTCGCGTGACCCAACCCGCGAACCGAACTTCTCGTGACCCGACCCGACCGGGTTTCACAAAATTTCAAAGAACTCGATCCGACCCGTGAACACCCCTAACTGTATGGACAAGAAGAGGCTGTAGCTTTCAATTTTATTTTATTTCCCAGTCTTTGGGTGTTGAATAAATGAAATCATATAGACCAATTAAATGGCTCATTGCAATTCGGTACAAGGATGGCTGGTGTAAATAATTGAGACATGCTTCAAAATCTCACTTTGTACATTTCTAAAAGTAAAGAAACAATTTTAGTCAATACATCAAAAAGTTAAATTCTATTAATTGATGATTGGTGTATTTTATGTTTCTTCAAACTCTAAATTTAATTCAAGTTTTGAGTTTTTTACAGAATCCTTTGTTGGATTTTTTTTTTTTTTTTTAAATTTTTTTAATTTTTAATTTTTAATTTTTATTTTTTTGGTGTCTTAAGATTAATAGAAGTCTATGATTTATAATAGAATCTAACGGAATAGAATGACATGAAATAGAGAATAATATATCATGAGAAGAAAAGAAAAGAAAAATTATAATGTAATGGTGCAAACATTGTTTAATTAAAAAAGAAAAAATGAAAAAAAAAATGTAACTAAATAGTTTCTAATGATAATTATTTCTTTTTAAATATAAAAATATAAAAATATAAAAAATAAAAAATAAAAATATTTTATAAAAGATAATTTCAAGTATCTCAACTCCCAATTTAGAGGGTTAGATATCAATGTTTCAAGTGATTTTTTTTATTACACTCTGTTCCATTCTATTCTATCTCTCACCTCCAACCAAACAATGATTTCTAAAATTTTTAAATTACAATTTCATTATAAATAATTTTTTTTCCCATCTATTCATACATAACCTCAGTGATAATCGTTTCAAATTGCCAACATGCACCTACATTATTGTTTAAAGGGGTCAGTTTCGTGTTTAAAATAATAATAAAAAAATAATAATATTATAAACATGTCTAGCCTACAAAAAAAATATATAAATAATAAAGGATTGTACAGCATTTCTGGATCCTCTTTTCCCATCGATCTTTAAAGAATAATGTCATTCTGAAAACTCTCTATTTTTTCATGTAGAATTGGAGAGGTAATTGATGAAGATGTACTTCAGTGTTTCGCTGCCAAGGCTGGAATTGATGGTCGTCTGGATATTGCTTGGATATCATTTTGTAGTGTGAAGGTTTGTTAACGAGCTATGTAATCACTTTTTCTCTCTTTTTTTTTTTTTTTTTTTTTTTTTTCTTTTTTTTTTTTCTCTGTTAAAAATAATCGTTAGAAAATTATAATTTTGTGAAGCGTTTGGCGAAATATTTTAACGCTAAACACTATATCAAACACATCCAAAGCTTTTCTCTATCGACCACTCACATCAATTGTTACAGAATAATATATTAAATGATTAAAATTAAACATTGGTAAAATTTAAAATTCTGATCCAACGCTCAGAATATAACATGTACTGGACCCCCCTGAATTCACATCCAAGGAAAGCTTCCTAGCACGTTCATTTAGGATACAAATAAAAGTTTTCATAGATACTCTGGATATCTCCTCCTAGTTATTTCTAATGTAAGAAACAATCGTTTAGATTCAAATGCACATTTTCTTGATTTATTTATTCAGTGATTGAAACAGCCAGAAGCATCACTGATAAGGTAATTTCTAGTGAGCAAATAGCAAGTACCTAAGCTTTTAATATATATATATATATATATATATATATTTTGTATGTGATGTGGGGGGAGAATAAATCAGCAGAATATTAATTTAATAAGGATAAATTTTGATTTTCACATAGAGAGAAAGTGATAGATACTCATCATGTTCAAATTATTTCATTAACAAATCAAATTTTTTTTTTTATTAATTTATAAAACGTATTTAACAAAATTTCAGATTGGCGGGAAAATTGGCAATTGCCCTGTAAATGGTAAACCATGAAACAGTTTCTTTTGGAAGTTGGCCATGAATTTTGCAAACGTGAGATTCCCATTGAATTGTTAATTTGTGCTTCACGTTTTAAGGGGGCAGTAGTTTTTGCCATCCAAAATTCAATCCAGGCCACGTCATTCAGTATTTTATTTCCCAGCAACAACCATTGATCAGTGAAAAGATAAATTCTCACATCAAAAGATTACTCGACAGAGTAGAACTCTAAATGAAAGTAATAAAAGATTTAACTTAAAATGATGCTAAAGGCTACATAAATCAGATCAAAGTCAAAAACAAATAATCGACAGGACATTAAAATAGTATCATCATCATTTAATACTATTAATTCACTGCAAACTCAAGAAACTCAAATATCATAATTTAGAATGTATAAAAGAAAATATGTTCCATAGTATTTCAATCTCTAAATAATTCGAAATGACTACTACATCCTCCAGCCAAGATCCCTCAAGTGATGACAAAACATCAAGCCTGTCATAATGATCAACGGTAGCGACGGAGGGAAAGAGTTTGGTTCCTCTTCCAGGTTGCCCTGCGAGAAGGCCGAGCCTTGTGGTGTGTGTGTCCTTTTCCACGTAAACCTCTGTACTTCTTACCTGCAGAAGTGAGACCACGGAGCTCCCTGTGCTTGTGGACAGGATTGCATAACCAATTAATTCTCGGGTCATTGCGGATGGCACTATGAGCGGGATCAACCAAGATCACCTCGAAATATTTGTAAGTAGAATCCTGTTTCAAAGAATAATGATACAAGTGGCAAACTGTAAACAAGTGATGTTGGTAATAAGGTCTGAAGGACACAGCCATAACAAGATTACACTTCAAACCTCATTGATCCAGTAAGAATTGAGAACCCTGAGGCCTCCCAACTTACGTCCAGCACGCTCCTCTGCGACCGACCTCTTACTCCGCTGAAACTTCAGTTGAGTAACACCCTGGTTTGTGGGCTTACCATACACAATACCCTTGGGAACAGGCCTCTTCCGCCCACCACGCCTTACCCGCACACGGTAAATAACATAACCCTGAAAATTAATTTAACCAGACTCATAAATCATAGATAACAAAAAGAAACAAGGTGCATAAAATTTTAGTAAAGTAATGAGGAATTGCAGAATATCAACCCAGTTCCTCAAACTCATATTAAACAGTAGCAAAAGCAACAGACAGAATTAGAGACCAAAGGAGATGGAAGTGGGGTCACATCTATATGGATGAGGAGACTTGACTAATGTATCGATAAATCAAATAATAATTTAACAAACCAACACCACAAAAAGTAGTAATGACAAAACAAACAATGAATATGTATAAGTGAAACAAAAGAAAAGAGAACAAACAAGAGCAAACATTGATATTATCATAATAATGTATCGGATCTTGACAAAAGTGAATTCAAAAAGAAAAGAATCCACTTGGTCAGATGATCGACTGTTGTTGATTCAATTTGCTGGTCTCAGGAAGCAACCCATCATTATACACATCAAGGAGCTTCTTAACCAGCAAGACTGAAGCAAGCTATTAATTAGTTTACAGCTCAGAACTATATTCAAGAATGCACAGCCAGTCAGCCACACAATGAGCCCAATCGTCCAGCTCAGTGCGGAAAATTGAGGTCCATCTGAATTCTGAATCCCACATCCCACAAGTATTCTTCCAATTTTAACTAATCTAATCGAATAAACCAGTTCTCCGTTACGCAAAATTAAACTATCCATGACTATTTGAGTTGCTGCAATCTATATCCAATTCCAGATAATTCAAACACTAATAGTCTAATATAGTGGGCCAAACGATTACATGAGCTTATACAATAAACTATAAAACTTTTAGGAACCATGAGAAAAATGTGTTAAGCAACCAAATAGATCTAAGACAGAGATAATCATAACCTGCTTGGCCTTGTAACCCAATCGGCGAGCCTTGTCAGGTCGAGTGGGACGAGTGAGCCTAACAATTGAAGGATGTTGGCGGTACTCCCAACATCTCACCCTCTGCAAGAACCTCATCACATCTGATTGCTTCTTCCTCCATAGCTCCGACACGTACTTGTAAGCCCCTGTTTTCATTAATAGCATTAATAAATTTTCAAAAAACAAAAACACCCATTATAAATCTATACTCAAATACTATTGTTCTTCTTCCTGCATGAGATATATTTTATGCCACAAAGCTTCCATATTTCACGACAAAACCCAATAAATAACAAATTTTATGTGCAAAATGAATTTCAGGAACAACAGAAATAAAATGATCTAACAAGACAACACCTTACAGGCAAAGAGGTCAAGCAATAAACGCAAAACCAAAACGAAACCAAAAATATCTAAATCATAACATCAATGGCTCTATCTTTTTGTAACAGAAGAAACATAGAGAAGAGATTTGTACCCATTGGCCTGAGCTGAGCTGAGCTGTGCAGACTGTGTGACTAGGGTTTTCGCGAGAGCTAGGGTTTTCAGAGAGACGCAAGTCTTATAAATGTGGAGTGACTACAGGCTTCCAAATCTGGACCGTCCATCTTACTTAAATGCCCAATCTTAACAATCGAACAACACGAAATGCCCTACCATTGAAGAACACGATGTCGTTCTTAACAACCCGAAGAAATATGGGCTTCTGTACACTGGCGATTGGGCCCATCCTGGTCTGGAATCTAGTTTTATGCATTATTTTGAAAATTGAACCGCACTGTTATATTGGTTCAATCGAATAGGTGAATCGGACTAAATGGGATCTTTATTTTTTATTTTTTAAAAACGAAAAATTAAATTTAATAATTTTTATAATCTTTAATTAATTAAAATTATTTATGAAATTATCCGATTTTACTGGTTCAACCGATCTAGCCAATAATCCATTACACATTTTAGATCACCAATTAGATCACCAATCTAGTTTTTAAAAACATTGGTTTTATGGCTCAAGTTCAAATCGTTTTATATCTCACACTTTACAAAACAAATCAAAGGGTTGCAAAACAATTAAATTTTTTTTTTCTGAAATATGAAAAACAATTAATACACCTCCAGTTTCGTTCAACTTAATTGTTTATAAGCTTTTTGTCATGGTAGCATGCTATTAGTAATTTTATATGAAAAAATAAATCGTTAATAATATTAGTACTTCGTTACATGTTTCATATTAACAATATTTATAACATCCATTTATATGGAAAACGGCAACCATTCCTAATTTTTCAATTTCCATTGGTTACGAGGCCCATCAAGAAGGCTAAGAGAACAAATGTTCGATTCGATTTGTTTTAAAGCGAATACAGGTTTGAAAAAATAAATTCGTTTAATAAATAAGTCAACTCGATTTGATTCATTTATTAAACGAATCGAATATGAACTTGAACTCATTGATTCGTTTATTCGTTTAAGATTCGTTTTATTATTTTCTTTTACTAGTTATTGTTATTTTTCAATTAAGATTCGAGAAATCATGACTAATTACCATAGAAAATATAATATTATCGATATTTGGTGAGATATTTTTAATAAATATATTAATTACATATTTCATATGTATATATTTATGAAAAAATAATGTAAATAAATTATGGTAAATTATGTTATTGAATAATATCATGACTAAATGAATATTCGTATTCGATTCGTTTAATAAACGAATCGAATACGAATCCAGATATAATGATTTGTTTAATAAACGAATCGAATACGAATCCATCACATTTTGATTCGATTCATTTATTGAATGATTCGAGAATCTATCTATTATTTATATAAAAGTTGAGCAAATAAAATTTTCTCTTTAATTTTAGGAGAAATGATATTCTCTCCTTATTTGGTGGAAATGTTTTAATTACTACTATTATATTAAAAACTGGAGATGAATTGTACAAGTGAACATTGAGCATAAAAGCCTTTTCATATTTTTTTTTTTTGGCATTCTCATTCAGTTATACAATACACATAACAAACGAAACATATCATATTTTGCTGATTTATCTTATTCATAATAATATTCACATGGGAACCGAAAGGTAAATGAATGTGTTTATTTTTAACACAAAAGAAAAAAAATCATTAATCTTTATACAATTTGACTAAATTTTAAAGTTGTTCCCTAGCAAGTTTCATTTATAATTTGCATTTTTTTAGTTTCTCACAAAATTTAGTTCTATAGGATGTATTTTCTTTTTATGGAAGAACGATGCTTTAGAATTATTCTTTTTACAATAACAGTTGATAATCTACACAAGTATGTTCACGAAACTGGACTTGTTAAGAAAATTGAGTTGGTCATCACTTCCCCTTTATTAAGGTAATACTTTAGAAAAATCTGTGTTTTACATATTTTTAATCTTCGCTTAGTAAGTTAACATTGTATGATTGACTTAAATTCTTGCATACATTTTTTTCATTTTTCATGTAGTCTTATCCTTTAATAATGAATTTCATCATTTGAATTGTAAAACACTTTTTTTTTTTAACAATGTTACAGATGGTAAATTAAGTGTAAATGATATTTTCAGAGATTTTAATTTTGCATTTTAATATTTTTTTTTTTTGGGTTATATCCAATTTATGATGAAGTAGAAAAATAGTTTCATATACATAATTATAAAATAAGTATGTGTGTTGGAAAAGAAAATGTAGTAAGATAATATTGTCTAATTGCTCATTAACATGTACGAGATTAAAAATATTCATAAACTAATATCAATGAAAGATGACTTAAAATCACAAAACATAAATATAAAATTAAAATAAACAGCACATCGTGCGAGTTTCAATCCAGTTTTTATTTTTGAAATTTCTAAAGTTTTCAGATATTGTGTCTCTCAAATGTGTCATGAATTCACATTTTATAATTGGAGATTTAATGTAAGTTAAATCTCAAATATGATTGGTTGGAATGTGGGTCCTTAATCCATATGTGCTTTCGAAGACAAGTTTCGAGTAAGTTGTTTGCATGTTAAGCAAAGTAGGTTAATGCAAGATTACATACATCTTGGACATGAGTGATTTTTGAGCAACTTAATCATTAATAGAATGGGGACAGAAATTGAGTATTAAAAAATTTGTGTTGTATATATTGATTTTTTGCATACTTTAATCAAAGTAAAAACACTTCCAAACATCAAATTATGCAATTGATATATAGAACCTGAAAATTCAATTTGAATGCAAGTTTGATAGAGACGAGAATTAAATTATCTGTCCTTAAGACGATTTCAACCCCCACTATGATGCTTATGGTCTTTTCGTTGTCGTCTCCCAAAATACAATGATCATTTATTTATGTAAGAGCACTTCAAACAAGAAGAACAATGAATCAAACTATGAACACTCCTTCTTTGTTGAATGAAAGTCAAAAGATTTAAATGCAAATTTGACTCTCTATCTTTATCTAACAAATGAATAATTTTTTCCTCCACTTAATAAAATATAAATGCCGTTGGGGCGGATGTGGGACCCATAGGGTCGGATCAGTGTCCCGTGCAGCGGAAGTGGGTCTAACCCATAGATATCAAACATGAGTGTAATTTTAAATAATTTAATGAAATGATATATTTCATTACGAGTGTATAGGAAAAAAACTGGGGCTAAATCAGACTCCGAAAACTCAAAAATGGACAAAAATAAGATTCATCACGCACATGCTGTAGCGCGCGTGTAAACTAAAAAAATTTATTTTTTAAATGATTTAAACTCCTTCAGCTCTCTGGAAACAGAGAGCTGGAGGGAATAATGTTTTCTACCATAAATCATTTAGACCTTCCCTAAACACTCTTAAACAAACACCAAAAAATAATTTTTAACATCAAAACTAACATCAACACATGTTATAGAATAAAAATCAAGTTTTTCAAAATATCAATATTTTTACAAAAATATAAATTTATTCTAAATACGTAATTGTATAAATTTTGAATCCAAAACACAAACAAATTAGAATTTCACAATAAAATGACTCATAAACAATTATAGGTCACTCAAAGGTGGTCAAGTGATTCTAAAATGGTAGCCTTAGATCTAAGCTATTATATAGAGTTACAAACTCTAATTTTATGTCTATGTCTAACATAAATATTTTGACCCGATTACAAGCATATTGTGTTTATACTTCCAAAGAATCATAACATAATTAATTAGTCTAATTTCAACATTGTGGATCTAATACATAATTCATCACTATATGTCTTGTTGGGTCTCTAAGATCAATCCCAAGATCTAATAAGCATAAACATGTGTGAATACGCAAAGAAGTAGAAGAAAATACTTACAATGCTCGGTTGGATGGTAGATGGAAAGTTCAAAACTTTTGCTTCATTTGAAGTGCTCCAAGCTCCTCTTTGAATGGTTGTATGTTGAGCTCCAAGCTTGGTGAATGAGATTCCAAACTCAATGGATGTTTCTCTATCACCTATGTATGATTCTTTAAGTGCTAGCTTTGGAAAAATTTTACAACAAAATCTTCCCTTGTGCCTTGGTGGTTCACGGCAATGAGAGAATAGGGAGAGGAGATAGCTTTTCAATTTTTTGTGTTTTTGTTTTTCTAAAAACCCTTATACCAAAAATCTCTCAAATTTGGTATATGCTTTTCCAAAAAGTTAAAGCATATTTTGGAGGGAAAATTGCATTTATTGTTCCCAACCACTCCCATCACTCAACTTTGACACTTGATGGACAAGTGATGTAAGTTATGATGTGACTTGTGGGACCCACTTTAATTCAAAATCCGAGTGGGCCCGCAAACACATTCCGGGCTCGGGTTCGTTAATTCCGAATTAACGAATTTTCCGTTGTTACTTAATTAAATCAAATTTAATTAAATAATTATACCTAGCAAAATTATTATTAAAGTCGCTCGCGAATTAATTCTAAATTAATTCGTTCGCCAGAATTAAAATCCAATTTTAATTCCGTTATGAAATCTAATTTCATTTAATATATCGAATATATTATTTAATCAATTAATTCCAAATTAATCGTTCTCTCTCTTCTAATCGAATTTTATCCCAGATAAATTCTTGCCGTAATTAATCCCAGATTAATTTTGTTCGAGTCATACGTCATCGGTGAATCTTCGGGAAGCGACCCATGAGATCCCTGTATATGTTAGCAGTAAATCCGGTCGTCGGACTATCCGAACACGTGCGTACCCGGTACCACGTTCTTACCGATTTACAAGACATGATTGGCTTCTAGCAAAACACCGTGCCTACCCAATTCTCCAGAAATATTCTTTAAGGAATATATAATCTATAACAGGCGTAGTATACGTAGTATTGCGTATTGCGATCCAGTATCAGATGTCACATGCAAGGCCTGAGGCTGGAATAGTGTCTGCCCCGTACGAAGCATATATCGGATCACAAGCAACTAGTCTCTATAATCGGATAATCATGACCTTGTCATATTATCCCGATAGTTGCAACATAATAGAGAACCAGTTATGTATCCCTGCATGATCATCATCTCCATATGACTGAAGTGATACTTCCATCTTAACATCACTCCCAATACACTACGATTCTCAATAAACCCAGAAGAGGCGTACACATAACCTGTTAAAGTCTTGGATGACCAAAACCAAAGCGTATTGATTGTCGCAAGTATTAGCGATGCAAGTCTCAGGTTAAGACCAAATACACCTACCCTGAATCGGATTCCCATAGACACATAGTCATACTACCAATGAGATTCCGAGGGGTCTATCCAGAGCGAAGCTGTTTCCGTACCATCGGCAAACACAACCTCCTATCACACTTGCATAAGCATCCAATACTTAAATATATGATAACTATGCTGTTACGCTTCCATAACACGCACAAGTGTAATACTAGTCTATTCCGCATTATCGATGTCCAGTCTCGATAATACTACGACTATAGATATTTAATGATTAAACCTTTATATATATACAAAATGATAAAATAGCAATTTCCATTGTCACATAGTTAATTTGTACAAAAACCACAATGTCTTTTATAAATGGTGACACTATGGGTCATAATTGTCCAACAATCTCCCACTTGGCCTATAGCCAGTCACTCAAGCATCTAACACCTGAACTATGTACATGTCGCTCAAACTTTTACTGAGGAATAGCTTTCATCAGCGGATCTGCAGTGTTGTCCTCTGATGCGACCTTCTCGATCTTCACATCGCCACGATGTATGATCTCACAAATCAGATGGAAACGTCGAAGAACATGATTGGATCGTTGATGAGACAGCGGTTCCTTAGCCTGCGCTATAGCCCCGTTATTGTCACAATACAATGGAACAGACTCAGCTGCTAACGGAACTACTCCTAATCCAATTAGGAATTTACGGATCCAAACTGTCTCTTTTGCTGCTTCAGCTGCAACAATATACTCCGCTTCTGTTGTTGAATCGGCAACAGTCTCTTGCTTGGAAGATTTCCAGCTTACTGCTCCGTTATTCAAACAAAATATGTACCCAGATTGCGAGTTACAGTCGTCTTTATCGGTTTGGAAACTTGCATCGGCATACCCTGTTACCTCAAGTTCTCCATCTCCATAGATTAAGAAAGCATCCTTAGTTCGTCTAAGATACTTAAGGATATTTTTAACCGCCATCCAGTGACCATCACCTGGATCGGCCTGATAGCGACTACACATGCTCAAAGCATATGAGACATCATGTCGCGTACATATCATGGCATACATGATCGATCCGACTGCCGAAGCGAACGAGATCCGACTCATGTTGTCTCTCTCATCTTGAGTTTTAGGACACATGTCTTTAGATAGAGTGACACCATGTGCCACTGGCAACAGTCCCCTCTTAGACTGTTCCATGTTGATTCTCTTCAACACTTTATCAATGTACGTGCTCTGGGAGAGTCCAAGCAGATTTCTAGATCTATCCCGATAGATCTTTATTCCCAGAATAAAGGCCGCCTCTTCCAGATCTTTCATGGAGAATTTTAATGAAAACCAAGCTTTCACCGATTGTAGCATGGGAATATCATTGCTAATAAGCAATACATCATCAATGTAAAGGACAATGAATGTCAGTGCACTCCCACTAACCTTCTTATATACACAAAGATCATCCTCGTTTTGAACGAAATCATATTCTTTTATGATATCATCAAAACGTTGGTTCCAAGAACGCGATGCTTGCTTCAATCTATAAATGGATCGATTTAACTTGCAAACCTTATCTGCATGTTTTGGTACGACAAAACCGTCAGGCTGTTGCATATAAACATCCTCCAAAAGGTTTCTGTTAAGGAAAGCGGTTTTGACGTCCATCTGCCATATTTCGTAATCGAAATATGCAGCAATAACAAGCATTATCCGAATGGATTTAATCATGGCAATATGTGAAAAAATTTCATCGTAATCGACACCATGTCGTTGACGATACCCTTTCGCTACAAGCCTAGCTTTGTACGTTTGTATGTTGCCATCCATGTCGGTATTCTTCTTGAAGACCCATTTGCAACCAATAGGCTTTACGCCTTCTGGTGCATCAACCAGTGTCCAAACTTGGTTGGTGTACATGGAATCCATTTCGGATTTCATGGCATCTTGCCATAAACCGGAGTCGATACCTTGTATCGCTTCCTCATACGTAGCCGGTTCGTCTTCCCCAATAAGATTAATATCCACATGAGGTGAGATCAGAAACCCATACGTCTTAGGTTGTTTTCTGACTCTCTCCGATCTACGTGGTTCTTGTGTATTCGAAGATTGTGGTACAGTCTCATCCCCGATGAACTGTTCATGTTCCGTTAAGGATTCTGTGCCAGGAACAGTATCACTCCGACTTTCATCGAGTTCTACTTTCCTCCCACTAACCACTGCATTTAGGAATTCATTCTCAAGGAAAACCGCATGTAGAGCAACAAATATTTTGTTCTCTTGTGGGTTGTAGAAGTAATATCATTTGGTTTCCGTAGGATAACCTACAAATAGACACATATCCGATTTGGGTTCAAGTTTGGTACCATCCAAACGTTTAATGTATGCCCAGCATCCCCAAATCTTCAGGAATGAGAAGCCCGGTTTTTTTCCTATCCATATCTCATACGGAGTCTGTTGAACAGACTTTGTCGGAACCTTATTCAAAATAAGTATTGCATTGTTCAATGCATATCCCCAGAAGGAAATAAGTAGTTCTGTGCGACTCATCATCGACCTTACCATGTCCAACAAAGTTCGGTTTCTCCGTTCGGACACACCGTTTAATTACGGTGTTCCGGGAGGAGTCCACTGTGAAAGAATACCATACTCTTTCAAGTAATCAAGAAACTCATTGCTTAAGTATTCTCCACCATGGTCTGACCGTAATGTTTTAATACTTTCACCGGTCTGTTTTTCTACTTCGTGTTGAAACTCTTTGAATTTCTCAAAGGTTTCCGACTTGTGTCTCATAAGATACACATAAGCACAACGCGATGCATCATCCGTAAAGGTTACGAAGTGTTCATATCCACCTCTAGCCTGGCTAGACATGGGCCCACATACGTCGCTATGAACGAGGACTAACAGTTCGGTGGCACGTGCACCTTTACCGCTAAAAGGTGTTTTAAGCATTTTGCCTAACAAACAAGATTCACAGACATCATATGAATTTTGATCAAATCCGTCAAAGTACCCACTCTTCGAAAGTGTGGATATGCGAGTCTTGTTAATGTGTCCCAGATGACAATGCCACATATAAGTTTCATCTTTGTTACTTAGTTTAAGCCTTTTGTTTGTTACATTATATGTTTGAGATTGATTTATATTCAAAATATAAAGACCATTATTCACATCAGCACTGCATATCTCCATATCATTTTTATACATAAAACACCAGTGTTTCTAAAAACAAAAGTATAGCCACATTGGGCCAATAAAGATACAGATATAATATTCATAGTCAAACTAGGTACATAATAACAGTCTAAAAGATTTAGTACATGCCCCGATGGCAGTTCCAAAATATAAGTTCCTACAGCCAAAACATTGACCCTAGTCCCGTTTCCAACTCTTAGATCAATCTCCATTGAGGCCATTCTCCTGCTAATCCGCAGATCTTGCACATCAGTACATATAGAGTACCACAACCAGAATCAAAAATCCAATTTTTAAAACTAGAAGTAGACATGTTTATTTCTATAACAAACATACCTGAAGCTGGTGCCTTGCTCGCTTTGATTTCCTTCATGTGCGCCTTGTACTCACGGCAGTCACGCTTCCAGTGACCCCGTTTGCCACACTGCAGGCATACATCTTGGGATTTGTCATTTGCCTTCCCAGAAGACTTTGACGATTTGGCCTTGCCATTCTTCTTCTTTTTCTTCTTTACACCTCCAGTAGCCTTCAGCCAAGCCTTGGGAGACTGAGATGTTGAAGCGAAGTGCACCTCGCGCTTTTTGCCCTTCATTAGCTCTTTTTCTGCTTCACGCAGCATTCCATCAACTCTCCAAGAGTATGGTCTTGGTTCATTATATTGTAGCGAAAGAGCTTATTCTGTAATTCATACCTTTGCGATCTAAGGTTAGATCGATGAAGGTCCTTCAATTTTACCATCATAGTATAGGGATCCAATCCCTTGTTTTGGCGATGAAATTGAGGGGTCATCACAGCGAGCATGACAGATTGAGCAGTTGAGTTGTCATCGCTATGAGTCTTCCAAAGCTCAAGCTCAAGCGGCTGCTCATTTTCGGGCTTAGGCCCGAGAGGTCTCTCTATCGTATAGAGCATCCTCTCAGCCCCCAGGACAATCCTGAGGTTCATATCCCAATCAGGAAAGTTCGCGCCATTAAAAACATTTTCGCCTATGATAATGTCTCTAACTCCGATCTTTCCAGCCATCTTAATTGTAATAGTCAAACTATTCAATTAACGATATTTGCGTACAGTCCAACTGTTACAAGAAAATAATAGAATATTAGTCCAACTAATAATATATAATTGACGAAATAATTTGAAAGCGCGTATTTGGAAAGTATTTGAACAAAATTGCAAATTCAAACTAGCCCCACTATTTTTCGGCGAGCCTCTAACCCTCTGTTGAGTACTCGGGAAAACTAGTTTCATAGTGGGCTAGGATCCCGTTAAATAACACACAACCTTGACTTTGGCCAACAAGTTGTATGATATTTAACTAGGTAGATCTCTAAGATCAATTGGATCTCATCCAATTCCTAGATCCGGTAGGTGGACCTCCAAGTCCGAAACATATATACAATATATATGCCAATATATCCAATATATTTTCCTAACCATCTCCTCTGAATCAACTAGGTCTTGGCTTTGGCGCAACAAGCTTAATGATTCCAGTTAAGCGAAACCCATTGACTTTGGAAAGCTTCGTAATCGATGTCGATGAACAAGAAGTGATCTTGACTTTGGCCAACAAATCACAACTTGCCCAAGACATGCGATATGGAACAAAGACTTTATGACTCAAACACATCCGCGATGGACAAAGTCTTGACTTTGGCCAGCAAACCAATGCCAATCTTGGATCTTGAGAATGAATCACTCAATGAAAGGAAAACGCTTAATATTTGTTGAGGATTTTTCACGTAATTGGCAACCAATTAATTATCTTTGATTAGGTCTCATCATACACCCTTAAGCATACATTCTAAAAGCATAATAAGGAGCGATAAATAAATTAATAATGATATGCGGATGGATATTGACCGGTGCTTACACACGCGTATAACGAAAACGCACATATCGTTCAAGTAGTATAAAAATATCGATCCCACGAGGACTTAATATCTAATCTATTAATTTTATGAGGTCAAATGATTACTAGTATCTAACAGGTTGTTTGATTGATTTGAAATGGTGACGATTCTAAATTTAAAAATAAGTAAATAAAATTGTTCGATAGTAGGTTTTAAGAAATTCAATATTAAAAACTATCTAGGGTTGTGATTTCTTCCAATATCATTTTAAAGATGAAGTGGTTATCTTAAGGTTGGGTAATATATTGATTTATTAACCTGGAACACTAAATTATGTGTAAGCCTCTGTCGATGGTCATACACAAATACCCAATTTAACCAATTGAACCATATGTCTATGTCAACCAAATTATGTGGATTCATTAAGTTTAAGTTCCAATTATGGCTACCCCCGCCCGACAGGTATATGTCCATCCTGTAAGGAAATCTATTAAAGGGTTATCTATCTTCAAGGAAGATCGTGGACTATTGAGTCTAAGGTCTTAAACTTAAAATACCTATGTCTAGTTCATTTTAAGTTTCACAGTTCAATTTTATTAATGGCCAGTTAATGAAAAAGCATTAAGATTAAGACTCAATAAATAAATCTTTATATTACCCAAGCTATAATCTAACCCCTTATAAACGGTGATATTGAATTTCATCACAACCTCAGATAACTGGCTTAGTTACGACACATATTTACGGGTAGTAAAAAAACTTAAATAAAATAAAAGACATAAAGTAAAATACTGAAAATTAAATACTGAAAATTAAATGCTGAAAGTAAATTACTGAAAGTAAATTGCTAAAAGTAAATTGCTGAAAAGTAAATTGCTGAAAAGTAAATTGCTGAAAAGTAAATTGCTGAAAAGTAAATTGCTGAAAGTAAATTACTGAAAAGTAAAAACTGAAAATTAAAGAAAGAAAAGTACTTTGCGTAAAAGTAAATTGCGGAAAGTAAAAACTGAAAAGTAAAGAAAAGAAAGTGCGAAAGCGGAAATTTATTACTGAAAGCTGTAAATAAACAAACAAGATACAATCTTCTTAGTATTCTTAAGGAATTCCTTAGAAGAAAGTATGAATTTTACAAATGAAATGGCTTGGTATTTATAGGCAAAAGTTTGCCTCCATCAAATCATCCACCAAATCAATTATTAATTGCTCCACTAATTGCTCCACTAATTGCTCCACCAAATCCATTATTAATTGCTCCACTAATCTCTTATCATGTTTGGTGATGATTTGATAATTTTTATTATTTATTTATTAATTTATTTTTTTGCTTTGAAAATGATTGAAAGTGACTTTAATAATTACACACAACACACTTCTGGATGGTTCATCAATTTCGGGCATGAAATATTCAGAATTCGAAATTATTTTGTCTTTAAAAGCTGTAGATATTTGAGTCTTATTTAATCTGGAACTTGAATCAGCTCAATCCGATATCGGAGTAAAAAGTTATGCCCAAAATACAAAGATACGCAAAACTGGAATTTCCAAAACTGCACTTCGTCAAAAACGCCCTTTCAAGTTTCCAATCTCCAAAATTAAAATATCAAGTCCAATAATTGCCCTTATTTGACCCATATTTCGTCCTAAATGATTTCATTGAGATCCGATATTATTTTATCTGCAAAATAAACTAAAACACATCAAAACGTTCATCAAACCCGAGAAACTAAACAAAATATTAAGTTAAAGGGGCGGTAAATATTGATATATTTCCGCTCATCACACCCACAAACCTAACATTTTGCTAGTCCTCGAGCAGCAAAATAATAAAATAAAATACAAGAAACAATTAAAATTAAACTAAGCCACTTTCGTAGGGATCACAGTTGCATTTAGCATATGCAACAAGCCTTTAAACCCCTTGTGTCCCTAGTGGACGAGTTATAGTCTCGTGAGGGCTTACAGCAATGATACCCACAAACGTTTTACAAAAGTAAAAAGATAATAAAACTAATGCACACAAAAGCAAAAAGACAAGAGAAAAGAGAATAAAGAAGTTAGTGACTAATCATGTGAAACTTCTACTCCAAGTCAATAGTTGTTTTGTTTCATTCTAAATTACCGAATAAGTAAATTCTCCGATTATTTTTACCATTCTCCATATACACAGCCAACAAAGTATTAATCAATCTCATTTTTGCCCACAACAGTCACAAGTGTAGTTGATAAGAGAGTAATTTTTTGTCCTAAAGTTCTATCAGATTTCACACATTTTTTAAGGCAATGGAATAATTTTTCTGATTTTTCTGATTTTTTCTTTGATTTTTCTATATTTTTTATTTATATACAATATCTTCCATCTATGTAGCGAGTGTTGGGTCGGTGGCTCCCAAACCAGTTGGCTTTAGGGCACCAGGTGTTAAGACACCCCTACGGACTTAATTACTCAGACTTCAGATATATATATTTTGCAGCATCTTTGATCCATGTAGCGAGATTTGGGCCAGTGACTCCCAAACCAGTTGGTTTTAGGGCACTAGTGTTAAAACACCCTTACAGACTAATAACTCGGATCTTAGATTTTTTTTTTTACTCCATTGCTTTTTGAGATGCTTCCTCCAATTTAACTAGAGAACTGAATATTACAAACTTTTCAATTACAGTTCATGTCCGTATGTTTCTATGTATGTTGATAATATCTGCTAACTGAACATATGAAGATCCATTTTAGTCCGTTTTATGGAGAATTACAAATTAAATAATTTAAAAGGAAATAAACAAAAATTAACTGATTTCGAAAATAGGCTTGAGATACGTCTCAGGAGTGGAAACTCCTTACTCAGCCATCTCTTTCCAATTTCACCATTTTAGTCAAAATAAAAACACAAAACACAAAATATTTTTGTAATTTTTGAAAAATTTTCAATTTTTTTTTTGTATTTTTAGAAAAATTTTGGACTAAAAACAACACACAAACTAAAAAAAGAGGTACTGATCAACTAATTCCCTCCCCCAAACCTAAATGAGACATTGTCCCCAATGTCTTAAACAGTAGAAGAAGAGTTTAGAAGATAATACCTGGTTAGCTGAAATTCTACAAGAAATTAAAGGTTAAGATCCAGATTAATCCTACGCCTCTTACCACGATCGTCCTCAGACCAATTTATCTTTGAAAGGATAGGGTCAACTCGTGGTTCATAGGCTATGAGTTGGTCTATTAGATCCGGAGCAGTTCTGGCAGTAAAGAGGAGTTCTTTCAAAGGTTTCGACACGAACCCAATTCTCCGAGCATCATCAAGAAACACACAAAGAAAATCATAAAATCCATCAACGTTGAGCAGTCCAATTGGTTTCTGGTGTATGTTCAGGTTCGCCCAAGATAGCACAATAAAAATTTCCTCCAATGTACCCAAGCCACCTGGCAAAGCAATAAAAGCATCAGCACGGTTAATCATTTCTACCAAACGTTCAGACATACCTGGCACGATCAGTTCCTCTCCGTTTGATGGTTCAATAAGATTTGCTTCTGCCAAGGGTTTTGAGATGATTCCCAAAACGTGACTGCCTCTTTCTTGTACGACCTTTGAAACGATCCCCATAACTCCAAGATTGCCTCCGCCATATATTAAGTGCATATTTCTTGCAGCTAAGACTCGACCCAATTCTTGTGCTGCTTCTACGTATTGTGGCTTAACACCAACACTACTACCGCAAAACACATAGATGTTTTCAACTCGTTCTTGAAGTGGCTTCCATTTTTATATGTATTTCTTTCTCAACTCTGGATGCCTTCAAAAGTGCAATGACGGGCTGAATTTATAGTACCTGAAAAGGGTGAGTAAAAATAACACAAGTATCTTCCAGAGGACGATTAGTAGCGAAATAATATCGTGATAGTAAAAAAGGTCTGGATCCTGTCGGAGAAAATAAAAGAAAACAACAAAACAAATCACAATTATTATGAAAAGACAAAGAGATATAATATTTGCAAGAAAAGTAACGGCTTGATTGAGGTCTATGCGTCAGGGACAAGCTTCCCATCCAATTTTCTTATAAACTGGCAAACAGGGTCTTTTTGAGTCAGATTCCCAAGACTTAATTGTTGTCTTTCTTTTTGGAATTGTGTATGTAATTTGCGAATGGCTATGTGAACATATCCACTGGGATGCGTCTCAAGAGTTAAAGATATATCATCTAAAGACTCCTTACTCAAGCCATCCCTAATGAATTTAATTTTGTCTTCGTGATTATCAGACACCATTCCTAAAGAACGACAACGAGTATTGAAATTCCAGCGTGCACATTTGTAACAAACACCCATTTGTTTAGCTCTACATTTCTTTGCATAGGTGCTTCTTCCAAAACCAGGCAGATGTGAAATAAAAGAGTCAGAAGACTCACCTGCCAATCGGACTCATGCTTCAATTACCCAACAAATGTCATTAGGAATACCTTTGATCATCAGTATTCTCATCCGTTCCAAGCGAGCTTTGTAGACTTTCATCAGAGATTTTTGAGGGAGAGAAGGAAATTGCTTGTGAAGATTTGCGAGAGCTTCTTCCATCGTGAAATGACTAAACCTGCAAAAATTTAACACACAAAAATAAAACACACCAGATCACAATATATACAAAAATTGCATGGGTTGCCTCCATGCGAGCGCTAAGTTTTTAACCTTGAAAGTTTTGTTGGAGTCAGGATCATGTATCTTAACGGCTTTGTCTGGTAAAACCTTGGTGATCACAAATGGACCTGACCACCGTGATTTTGGCTTCCATGGGAAGAATTTCCCCCTTGATTTGTTTAACAGTACCTTCTGCCCTGGTTCCAATTGTATGCGCACTATCTTCTCATCATATCTTTTTCTTGCCTTTTCCTTGTACAATTTGGCATCCTCAAAAGGCTGTATGTGAAATTCCCCCAATTCATTGAGCTGGTGGAACTTTTTCTCTTCTATTGCTTGTAGTTCAAGAATAGGCTTCTTCAGTACGCAGTGCGCTTTATCTTCAGGCTCCACAGGTAATTGACATGCTTTAAGTTTGTCAGTAGAACTTTGTCTTTCATCAGAGTTCTGAATGGTACTATGTATCACATCAAGTCTGAAACATTCCTCCTTCTTTTCATCATCTGGGAAATTCATGGCTTGAAAACATTGAATGTTACTTTGGTCTTGTACCTTCATGGTTAGTTCTCCTTTTTGTACATCAATAATGGTTTGACCTGTAGCCAAGAATGGTCTCCCGAGGATGATTGGTACGTCTGCGTCTTCCTCCATATCAAGGACAATAAAATCTACTGGGAAAATGAATTGTCAACCTTGACCAGCACATCCTCAACTACGCCTCTTGGAAATACGAGCGTTCTATCAGCAAGTGTAGTGAGACTGAAGTGGGCATTGTTTCTCCAATCTACAGTTTCCTGAAAATAGAAAAATGCATCAAGTTAACACTAACACCTAAATCACACAGAGCCTTACCGAAGTCATGTTCTCCTATGGTGCAAGGAACAATGAAACTGCCAGGATCTTTCAACTTTGGAGGAAGTTTTCTCTGAATGATGGCGCTGTATTCTTCTAATAATGCTACTGTCTCATAATCTCCCAATCTCCGCTTTCGTGAAAGAATGTCTTTCATGAATTTGGCATAGCTGGGCATTTGTTCCAACGCTTCTGCAAATGGAATGTTGATATGCAGCTTTTTGAACACCTCCAAGAATCGAGCAAACTGCTTGTCCAATTTATTCTTCTGAAGACGCTGAGGAAAATGTGGAGGTGGAGTGATTAGTTCTTTTTCCTCCATCTGTTGCTTTGTTTCTTTTGGAAAATCTTCAATTGTTGTTGCCTTGATTCCAACATCTTTGTTGATTTCAGTACCACTTTTTAACATGATGGCATGACATTGCTCCTTCCCCATGTTCCTTGGATTTGGCTCTATGTTGCTAGGAAGGGTACCTGGCGGTCTGTAACTCTGAGCATTGGCCAGTTGTCCAATTTGATTCTCCAGTGCTTTAATAGAAGCTGATTGACTTTGAATTAATGCTGCTTGGGATTGAAACATAGCATCATATCTTGCTGCTTGAGATTGAAACATAGCATCATATCTTGCTGCTTGAGAGTCGTGTTTTGCTTCTATCTTTTTCAAGTGGGTCAACACTTCTGTTATTCCTGGTTCATTTCATGTCCTGGCTTTTGTTCTGTTGTTGGAATCCGGGTGGTGGATTGTTCATTTGCCCTGAATTGTTGCTCCATGCGAAATTGGGATGATTCCTCCACCATGGGTTATAGGTGTTGGAATATGGATTGTTCCACTGTCTGTTGAAATTATTGACATAATTCACCGTTTCTTTATATTGGTTGAAAGATTCTGACTCAGGTGCTCCTCCAAATGGTGAACTTGTGGATCCACCATTAACTTTTATGTTAAGAGTTTCCAGATTTTTGCAAATCACATCCAACTTGGAATTCAGTGCTGTGTTGGCTCCAACTTCATAAATTCTTGCAATTATTTGGATCATGCTCATTTCTGTTGGCCATAAAGAATTGGTGTTGGCCATTTCTTCGATTAGGTCCCAGGCTTCATCTTCTCATTTTGCCATTAAAGCTCCTCTAGCAGCAGCATCGATTGTGGTTCTCATTATTCCAGAAAGTCCATTATAGAATGTTTGGACTTGAAGCCATTTTGGAATCTCATGGTGAGGACATTTCTGGAGTAAATCTTTGTACCTTTCCCAAGATTCGCAGAGGGATTCTGAATCTTGTTGTACAAAGGATGTGATGTCATTCCACAGCTTTTCGGTTCTGGCTGGTGGAAAGTACTTTGCAAGAAATTTGGTGGCTAAAGTTTTCCAAGTTGTGATAGAACCTGCTGGTAGTGAATGTAGCCAAGCTTTAGCGCTGTCCTTCAAGGAGTATGGGAAAACACGCAGTCTCATTGCTTCTTCTGATGCTCTGTTGTAGTTGAAAGTGCCGCAAACTTCCAGGAAGTTACTGATGTGGGCATTAGGATCTTCAGTTGCATTCCCCCCGAACTGAACTGACTGCTGAATCATCTGAATGCATGTTTTGATGTCACACGCATTTGCTGGTAAGAGAGAAAGTATAATACAGGAAATGAGTCTGTCAACCACCGAAATGGTTCTGTCTCGAATGGGAATTGGTGGTGCTACCTCCAACGGTTCAGGTTCCATGTTGACTAAAGCTTCTTGGCCTTCTCGCCTTTCCCTTCTCATCTGTCTGACGGTTCTTTCAATTTCTGGGTCAAGCGATCGGAGTTCAAAGCTTCTGGTTCGTCTCATGTAGTTTCTGAGAACCTGAAACACAAGAAAATAAAAACAATAAGTAAAAAGAAATTACATACAAGTAACGTATCTAACCCCAAAATTAATAGTGAAAGATAAATAAGTCCCCGACAACGGCGCCAAAAACTTGACCGGTGCTTACACACGCGTATAACGCAAGCGCACGTATCGTTCAAGTAGTATAAAAATATCGATCCCAAGAGGACTTAATATCTAATCTATTAATTTTATGAGGTCAAATGATTACTAGTATCTAACAGGTTGTTTGATTGATTTGAAATGGTGACGATTCTAAATTTAAAAACAAGTAAATAAAATTGTTCGAAAGTAGGTTTTAAGAAAATTCAATATTAAAAACTATCTAGGGTTGTGATTTCTTCCAATATCTTTTAAAGATGAAGTGATTATCTTAAAGTTGGGTAATATATTGATTTATTAACCTGGAACACTAAATTATGTGTAAGCCTCTGTCGATGGTCAGACACAAATACCCAGTTTAACACAATTAAACCATATGTCTATGTCAACCAAATTATCTGGATTCATTATGTTTAAGTTCCAATTATGGCTACCCCCGCCCGACAGGTATATGTCTATCCTATAAAGAAATCTATTAAAATGTTATCTATCCTCAAGGAAGATCGTTGACTATTGAGTCTAAGGTCTTAAACTTAAAATCCCTATGTCTAGTTCATTTTAAGTTTCACAGTTCAATTTTATTAATGGCTAGTTAATGAAAAAGCATTAAGATTAAGACTCAATAAATAAATCTTTATATTACCCAAGCTATAATCTAACCCCTTATAAACCGGTGATATTGGATTTCATCACAACCCCAGATAACTGGCTTAGTTACGACACATATTTACGGGTAGTAAAAAAAACTTAAATAAAATAAAAGACATAAAGTAAAATATTGAAAATTAAATACTGAAAATTAAATACTGAAAATTAAATGCTGAAAGTAAATTACTGAAAGTAAATTGCTGAAAGTAAATTGCTGAAAAGTGAATTGCTGAAAAGTAAATTGCTGAAAAGTAAATTGCTGAAAGTAAATTACTGAAAAGTAAAAACTGAAAATTAAAGAAAGAAAAGTACTGTGCGTAAAAGTAAATTGCGGAAAGTAAAAACTGAAAAGTAAAGAAAAGAAAGTGCGAAAGCGGAAATTAATTACTGAAAGCTGTAAATAAACAAACAAGATACAATCTTCTTAGTATTCTTAAGGAATTCCTTAGAAGAAAGTATGAATTTTACAAATGAAATGGCTTGGTATTTATAGGCAAAATTTTGCCTCCATCAAATCATCCACCAAATCAATTATTAATTGCTCCACTAATTGCTTCACCAAATCCATTATTAATTGCTCCACTAATCTCTTATCATGTTTGGTGATGATTTGATAAATTTTATTATTTATTTATTAATTTATTTTTTTGCTTTGAAAATGATTGAAAGTGACTTTAATAATTACACACACATACTTCTGGATGGTTCATCAATTTCGGGCATGAAATATTCAGAATTCGAAATTATTTTGTCTTTCAAAGCTGTAGATCTTTGAGTCTTATTTAATATGGAACTTGAATCAGCTCAATCCGATAACAGAGTAAAAAGTTATGCCCAAAATACGACAGATGCGCAAGACTGGAATTTCCAAAACTGCACTTCGTCAAAAACGCCCTTTCAAGTTTCCAATCTCCAAAATTAAAATATCAAGTCCAATAATTGCCCTTATTTGACCCATATTTCGTCCTAAATGATTTCATTGAGATCCGATATTATTTTATCTGCAAAATAAACTAAAACACATCAAAACGTTCATCAAACCCGAGAAACTAAACAAAATATTAAGTTAAAGGGGCGGTAAATATTGATATATTTTCCACTCATCAGATATCTCACAAATTGTTCATAGAAAAAATCACTCCATTTCCTATCCCCGGCTAGCACTATTCTAACTTATACCCAATTACATAATACAATAAAGAAACCTCATTACATTGAGGGGAATTAGTGAGAAGAGAATTACAAAGAATCGAGAGATAAAGGCTGGACACGCAGGTCCAATTTAATAAATTCTAAATTTATTACAACAATTTCCAAAATTGCCCTCACCCATCTAATATCCATCTGATATACATTATTCATACAATACATCCATGTATTCACACAAAGCACGTTATTCAATCTAATCTAATCCAATTAATTAATCTTTGAATTAAGTGATCATCCAATGTTCAAACAACGATTTGATTTGCGCGAGTCCAACTCGTTTAAGAATAAGTACTCAAAGTACGAATTCTTGAATTATATCGAACTGCAATTTAAATCCAATTTAATTTGTATTCAATAATAATTCTTTATTTAATTCTAAATTAAATAATTACACTTTTAATGTGCCTTTACGACTTAGATTCTAAATCTAATCTTAATGGGTCTCAAAGCGCAATTAACATCCAATGTCAATTTAATTAAAGTCCATTGGGCTTTCAATTAATTTATTAAGGCATGGGCTTTGGCAACCAAAGCCCAATAAGGAATCACCATTTGCCACAAAATTAATTTTGGCCCATTAGACCCAATTAAATTTTAAAAGGCCCATTTATTATATTTGGACTTAATGAAATGGTTTATGCCCAATTTGGATCCAATCCAATTGTCATAAACCAAATTGGCCCAACCAAGCCCATTAGGCCCAAATACAACAATTTTAGCCCAATTCCAAATTAAGCCTAAATTAATTAAATTCTAATATTCCAAATTTCACAATTTAATTAATTAAAGTGTATAGCCATAATTAATTATTTAAATTAACATTTCCAAAATACCAATTTACATAATTAATCATGCTTTATTATTTTCAATACATGTCCAACATTATTGAAACAAAATCAAGTCATTAACATGCTCTAATGCTCACGACAATTTAGGATTTTTTTTCATTAATTTTGATTTCAATCCAATTAAATCACAAATCAATTTATCCATTCATTTTAAACTCATCCAATGGTCTAAAAATTAAAATCATCATGAGCTTAGGGTACCTTCTACATTCGGCCAAGCCTATAGATTTGGGGAAAATTAATCCAATTAATTTTTTATAAAATTGATCATGCATAACTCTAAGTTAACATTATCTAAGCATACTCAAACAAACAATTTGATTAAATCATGCTCAAATCAAAAATACCCAAATTCAAGATTAAGAACCCTAATTCAATTTCATGCTTAAATACGCTCATGATACCATTGTTGGGTCTCTAAGATCAATCCCAAGATCTAATAAGCATAAACATGTGTGAATACGTAAAGAAGTAGCGGAAAATACTTACAATGCTCTGTTGGATGTAGGTGGAAAGTTCAAAACTTTTGCTTCCTTTGAAGTGCTCCAAGCTCCTCTTTGAATGGTTGTATGTTGAGCTCCAAGCTTGGTGAATGAGATTCCAAACTCAAGGGATGTTTCCCTATCACCTATGTATGATTCTTTAAGTGCTAGCTTTGGAAAAATTTTGCAACAAAATCTTCCTTTGTGCCTTGGTGGTTCACAGCAATAAGAGAATAGAGAGAGGATAGAGCTTTTCAATTTTTTTTTTTTGTGTTTTTTTTTTCTAAAAAACCCTTATACCAAAAATCTCTCAAATTTGGTATATGCTTTTCCAAAAAGCTAAAGCATATTTTGGAGGGAAAATTGCATTTATTGTTCCCAACCACTCCCATCACTCAACTTTGACACTTGATGGACAAGTGATGTAAGTTGTGATGTGACTTGTGGGCCCCACTTTAATTCAAAATCCGAGTGGACCCGCAAACACATTCCAGGCTCGGGTTCGTTAATTCCGAATTAACGAATTTTCCGTTGTGACTTAATTAAATCAAATTTAATTAAGTAATTATGCCTAGCAAAATTACTATTAAAGTCGCTCGCGAATTAATTCTAAATTAATTCGTTCGCCCGAATTAAAATCCAATTTTAATTCCGTTATGAAATCTAATTTCATTTAATATATCGAATATATTATTTAATCGATTCATTCCAAATTAATCGTTCTCATTCTTCTAATTGAAATTTATCCCAAATAAATTCTCACTGTAATTAATACCAGATTAATTTTGTTCGAGTCATACGTCATCGGTGAATCTTCGGGAAGCGACCCATGAGATCCCTGGATATGTTGGCAGTAAATCCGGTCATCGAACTATCCGAACACGTGCGTACCCGGTACCACGTTCTTATCGATTTACAAGACATGGTTGGCTTCTAGCAAAACACCGTGCCTACCCAATTCTCCAGAAATATTCTTTAAGGAATATATAATCTATAACAGACGTAGTATACATAGTATTGCGTATTGCGATCCAGTATCAGATGTCACATGCAAGGCATGGGGCCAGAATAGTGTGTGCCCCGTACGAAATATATATCGGATCACAAGCAACTAGTCTCTATAATCGGATAATCATGACCTTGTCATATTATCCCGATAGTTGCAACATAATAGAGAACCAGTTCTGTATCCCTGCGTGATCATCATCTCCATATGACTGAAGTGATACTTCCATCTTGACATCACACCCAATACACTACGATTCTCAATAAACCCAGAAGAGGCGTACACAGAACCTGTTAAAGTCCCGGATGACCAAAACCAAAACGTATTGATTGTCGCAAGTATTAGCGATGCAAGTCTCAGGTTAAGACCAAATACACCTACCCTGAATCGGATTCCCATAGACACATAGTCATACTACCAATGAGATTCCGATGGGTCTATCCAGAGCGAAGCTGTTTCCGTACCATCGACAAACACAACCTCCTATCACACTTGCATAAGCATCCAATACTTAAATATATGATAACTATGCTGTTACGCTTCCATAACACGCACAAGTGTAATACTAGTCTATTCAGCATTATCGATGTCCAGTCTCGATAATACCACGACTAGGGATATTTAATGATTAAACCTTTGTGGATTGATATTGTCTCATATCTTATTAATCCGGAACTAATCATAAGGACTTTTATCATTTATATATATACAAGTAATATAATTACAAAATGATAAAATGGCAATTTCCATTGTCACATAGTTAATTTATATAAAAACCACAATGTCTTTTACAAATAGTGACGTTATGGGTCATAATTGTCCAACATGTCTCACTAATGAAAACTCACTAATGAAAAACATGGCTTTTGGAGAAGATCAAACTTACCTAACAAGGTTGATTCAAAGATCCAATCTACTTCTCCTTGTTGAAATATTGTGGAGAAAATCCAAAGTTAGCAAGCTTGACTCCAAGATGCAATCTTGATTCCAATGCTAGCAAGCTTCACTACAAGATCCAATTGATTTCTCATAATTGAAATGTTGTAGAGATCTCACAAAGATTCTCTAAACACTTCTCTAATTTAGGCTAATTTCTCTAATTCTTTCTTGTATTTAGCTTTCTTAAGCTTGATTAAAACCTTTGCTCAAACTTGCTATTTTTAGAAAAACTTAGGCAATTTTTATTTAATAAAAGTTCTAATCAACTTTTATGTGGACTTAATTTAATTTGTCCAAATATGTATAATTAGGTGTGACTAATCACATTTGTCTACCACTTTGATTTAATCCAATTAAATCAAGACAAAATTTAATTAATGGATTAGTTACATGTATTACACTTTGATCTAATCCAATAAATCAAGCCAAAAACGTCTATAATTACATACTTGTAATTACCAAAATATCCTTAAATGGTAGAGATAATTATAAAATTACGATAAAGACCTCGTGCAAATATTGAATTAATCCAATTAATCCAATTACGTCAAAGTAAATAATCAATGTTATCCAATAACACTTGATTATCTTAGTTGATAATTATAATATCAAATATTATCTTTTATCAAAATTAATCGGCTACCCAAGTGCTCAACGAGTACACTTCATATTGGAACTCTCTAAGTTCAGTCACGTTCGTTATATAAGCCTAGCTAATATGTACGCAATTCGGCCACCTCCAAATTCGCGAAGAACACAAACGACCTTTGTGAACTATACAAGTCGGGGTCATCATATATGTTTATCAATCCCTCAGTCGTAGGCTATCCGAGTTGTGCTGAGGAAACATAAAATACAACGTCAAGTTTTCGAGGCGCACATCTCATATTGATATGTCCACGATTCTTTAAAACTGATGCGATCCACCTTAGGTGATTAGCTTTGGCCAAAGTCTTTAAGAATCGTGACTTACTCACATGGATACCTAAACCCCTTATGGTACACATACAGACCGACATATCTTATCTTGATACACACTTGATTAACGAGTGCATCGGTCCACACCCAACGAACATCTAGAGGCCATACCATGAAAGGTTTCTAACATACATGACATCTAACTGTGGAGGATCTCACATAAAATCAATGTTATAATATAGTCAAAGGACTACATATGCTACTTGACTCGAGGAGATTCCTATTAACAGTGGTGTGTACTTCCAACTATTGGGAATCACCTGTGAGTCATTCAGTATTCGCTTCAACGAATACCCACATGTCTATACGAGCTTCCAAAGCTCATGGTACATCGGGTTCAACCATTGGAACTCCAATTCCAATATATGATATGTGCTAGTCTTCTAGGTTATAGGAATTCAACCGTATTCCAAAACCAACGACTATGAATATTTACTTTAAGAATAGATTATAATAGTAATACTATCCTAATGTCGGACCACCTAGTATCCAGTATTACTACAAGACTATTCTAAGATCGATGTCATTCTTAGCATATTTATACATCTATCTAATATGCATAATGACATTACCATTAATAAGGTTTGAAATGAAAATTGTAATTATTTTATTAATAAATAATAAAATTTACAATATATTATTCGGATTGGCGCTCCAAGCACCAACTCCAACAAACTCCCACTTGCTAAGTGCCAATATGGATGGTATAACAGTCCTATCTCCTCCACATGTTTATCGAATAACTTATGAGGTAAGTCCTTTATAAGCTGGTATGCTATGTTGTCTAGTCCTTGAACCTTTAAGACCATTATGTCTTCGTTCAATGATCTCTCTAATCACGCGATATTTCCTTTCCACGTGCTTAGACTTGGAATGTGCCCTCAGCTCATTAGCCTACGTAATGGCTCCGCTATTATCACATTATAATGGGATCGAATCCATAATACTAGGCACAACACCAAGTTCTGTGATAAAATTTCTAAACCAAACAGCTTCTTTACCAGCTTCTGAAGCTGCTATAAATTCTGCCTCAGTGGTGGAATCAACTATTGAGCCATGTTTTGGATCTCACTGGAATTCGGAGTCTGTATAACCCTTAACTTATAGCTCATATTCTTCATATATTAGAAACTTATCCATAGTACACTTAAGATATTTCAGGATATGTTTCACAGATGTCCAATGATCATTACCCGAATCGAATTGATATCGGCTAGTCACACTGACGTCAAAACTGATGTCAGGTCTCGTACATAACATAACATACACTATGCTTCTAATACAAGAATCATATGACAAGTTAGACATCCTAACTTTTTCTTCCTCAGTCTGAGGTGCCATTTTTTTCGAAAGATGTATGCCGTATCAGAAAGGTACATTTGTTGCCTTGCAGTTGGTAAAACCGTACCTTTCTAACATCTTATCTATATACCTTGATTGCGACATCCCTATAAGCTTCCTAACTCTATCCCGGTAGAGCCTTATACCCAGTATATAGGAAGTTTCACCTATATCTTTCATGGAGAAGTTCTTGCAAAGGTAGGCTTTCATACTTTGCATCAATCCTATATCATTTCCAATGATAAGAATGTCATCTACATACAAAACTAGGAAAACTATCATGCTCCCACTCACTTTCTTATAAACACATGGTTCTTCATCGTTCTTGATGAATCTAGATAATCTAATTATCTCATCAAAACGACGATTCCAGCTTCGGGATGCATGTTTAAGTTCATAAATATACTTTTGGAGCTTACAAATCAAGTTTGAAGTCTCACTGGATACGAAACCCTCTGGTTGTTCCATATAGATATCATCATCAAAGAATCCATTTAGGAAACCAGTTTTCAAATTCATCTGCCATATCTCTTAATCATGATATGCAACAATAGCTAAAAGAATCCCGATGGGTTTTAGCATGGCTATTGGTGAAAATGTTTCCTCATAGTCAATCCCAGGACGTTGAGTGTAACATTTTACTACCAGTCGGGCCTTAAGGTTTCCACATTTCCATCGGGCCCTCGCTTTCTTTTGTAAACCCTTTTACAACCAATATGTTTAACTCCTTCAGGAAATTCAATTAAGTCCTCGATTTGATTTTCATGCATAGAATCCATTTCAGATTTCATGACTTCCTGCCCTTTTCCGGAATCGATATACAATATCACTTCTTTATACGTAGTCAGATATGTTTCCTCCAAAATGAGAAAATCAAGGCTCACATCAGATTTTCAAAACAATCTCTCAGGAGGCTTTGATATTCTATTCGACTTACGTAGAACCTATGTTGTAGATCCTTCACCTAGTTGGATCTCTGGTTACATCTCAGGTTCCTTACTGTTGGGATTAAACTCATCAAGTTCAATCTTTCTATAATTCCCAATTTCTCTCAAAAATTCATTTTCAAGAAAAATGACAAAATAAACAACAAATACATTTCGTTGCTCAGAATCATAGAATTGATATCCCAAAGAATTTTCAGGATATCCAACGAACCTATATTTATACCCCTGGGTTCTAGTTTATCCCGCTGCGCAACTCTAACGTATGTAGGACGACCCTAAATCTTTAAGTATCTAAGACTTGAATTTCTACCGAACCATATCTGATAGGGAGTCGTAGAAACAACTTTCGATGGTAATATAGAAGTATGATTTCTACGCTCAGACATACCATTGTGTTGATTTGTTCCTGGTGGGCTATATTGGGCTAGAATTCCATTCTCCATTAAATAATTTATGAATTCGTCACTCATGTATTCACCACTTCTATCTGATCTAAGACATTTGATGAATTTACTAGTTTGTTTTTCTATTTCGTTTCAGAATATTTTGAACTTGTCAAATATTTCTGATTTATGTCTCATTAATTATACATATCCATATCTAGACTTATCATTCAGGAAAGTCACGAAGTATGTTGAACCATTATGAGCGACATGATTTAATGGACCACACACATCACTCTGTATCAGTTCTAATAAATTTCCAGCATGGTGTCCAACACCGGGAAATGAGGCCTTTGTCATCTTTCCTTGGATACATGACTCACAAATCGGATACAAATCTAAGCTAAGATTTTCAATCAAACCATCATTTACCAATTTGGATAGACGTCTAACACCTATGTAGCCAAATCTCATATGCCATAATTCAGTATTATTTAATTCAGATCATCTACTTGTATTTTTCTCTACATTAAAGATATCTCTATATGTTTCTAAAACATAGTGACCGTTAGATAAAGAACATTCACATTTCAAATTTTTGTCTTTATCATATAAACATAAAGTTCCATCCTTAATGTTTATTTTATATCCCTCTTTATCTAATATCGACAGTGATATTATTTATCTGATAAGGGATGGTACATAATAGCAGTCAAGTAAATCTAATTTACATCCATTAGGGAGATCTAGAACAACCGTTCATATGGACTTGACATCCAATGTCTAGCCATTGCCAACTCTAGGCTAGATCTCTCATTTGTTCAACCTTCTTTTAACCCTTATGACCTGCATGGAGTTGTAAATATGAGTAGGACTGCCGGTGTCTAACACCCATCCACTATTTGCATCTAAGACTAATGAAATATCAATAATAGGAAAAATAAAAAACGTACTTGATGGTCCAGCCTTTTCTTTCAGTTATGGACAGTCATTTTTCCAGTGTCTAGACTTCTTGTAGTATAGACATTGATCATGAGCTATTTGCGGTCTTGCACCTTTGCGCTTCTTGGAGTTCTTATTTGAAATGTTCTTCTTTCCCATTTTGATTTTCTTCGACTTCCTAGAAGTCTTAGAAGAGCTTGCTCCACCATGGAGGTACAAAATGGGATTTCCTTTCTTGAAATCTTATTCCACCGTGCATAACATATTATGAAGTTATTCATAGCTGGCTTGCATCGAATGCATGTGAAAGTTTAACACAAAGCCATCATAAGTTCCAGGAAAAGAAGATAAAATCAAATTACGGCCTAGCCATTCATCAATCACAATACATTGTCGTTCCAAATATCGGATTTGGTCGATCATGTTCAAAACATGAATGCTGACAGCTCCTCCATCCTTGAGTTCAGCACATAATAATTCCTTAGACCTCCGATATATTTTTATTTCTTGATTTATCTCGAACAACTCATTGAGTGTTCACATAATGCTCCAAGCATTTGATACTTCTATGTACTGTCTGAGCAAATCTAGAACCATCGATCCTAAAATGTAGAATTTCAACTTAAGGTTATCATCCTTCAATTATGTAAAAATTTCTCGCTCTTCAGGAGTGGAGTCAGGATCGATTTCAACATGCAGTGGATTGATAGTTACATAGGACAACTTTTCAAACTCCAAGACAAGATGGATGTTCATTTCCCATTCAAAATAGTTTCCGGCTCCTTTCAGTTTATTGGAATCCAAGAGTCACATTAATAGATTTAAGACAGCTATCTACAAGATAACAAATAAACACTAGCAGAACATTTTTCATTTCAAAATAAAAACACTAATTGATTATGGAATTTTAAATCTATTAGTGTCCTCCCACTACTTTACGTAATTCTGTAATCTCCCTCAATGGAAAAATAGAAATTTGACTATCAAAATTTCATAGCGGGAAGTGGATCCCATGATATTTACTCCAGTTTTACAATAATGACGGTCTTGGTCTTTATAAATTAATTAGGTAGACCTCCAAGATCAATCACATTCATGTGACTCCTAGTTTGGTCCTGAACCATTTTTTATCCTCACAATAATGACGATATTGGATTAAGACGTATTCTAGGTGTATACTTATCAATGTGCACTAATGGGCTTCATATGTACACCATCATAATAATGACGATATTGGGTGACTGCGTTAACTCATCACGCTACATCTAATGTTTTACCAGAGCGAACTAAATTCTGAGCACTTATACTCTCACAATAATGACTTTCTCGGGCATAAGTAGTAAGAACTCATCATCTCCGTATTGATAAGACAGACCTTCCAATAATACTCCAATATTATTAATACTTATTACTTAAAAGTAATCATATAATCATGTGAGATTTATGACAATCAAGTCATTAACATGCTTGGGTTAAAATTAAAATCTTAATTTAAAACATGCAATGCATATTCAATATGACTTATGCATAATTAAATTACCTTGGCATAGATTCAAAAATATGTGTTGTATGGTAAAGACCTGCGCTGATACCATTCTGTTAGGGCGGATGTGGGACCTATAGGGTCAGATCGGTGCCCTGCACAGTGGAAGTGGGCGTAACCCACAAATATCAAACATTGGTGTAATTTTAAATAATTTAATGAAATGATATAGTTCATTACGAGTGTATAGGAAAAAACTGGGGCTGAGTCGGAGTCCGGAAACTGAAAAATAGGGAAAAATAAGATTTATCGTGCACATACATGATGCGCGCGCTACAGTGCGCGTGCGCACTATGCACTATAGTGCGCGCGTGCAAACAAAAAAAAAATTATATTTTTTAAATGCTTTAAACTCCTTCAGCTCTCTGGAAACAGAGAGCTGTAGGGAATATAGTCTTCTACCCTAAATCCTTTCAACCTTCCCAAAACACTCTCAAAACACCCAAAATTAATTTTTAACATCAAAACCAACATCAACACATGTTATAGAATAAAAATCAAGTTTGTCAAAATATCAATTATTTTACAAAAACATAAATTTATTCTAAATATTCACTTGTGTAAATTTTGAATCCAAAACACAAACCAAATTAGAATCCCATAATGAAATGACTTTTGAACAATTCTAGGTCACTCAAAGGCGGTCAAGTGATTCTAGAATGGTAGCCTTAGCTCTAAACTATTATCTAGAGTTCCAAACTCTAATGGTAGCCTTAGCTCCACGAGTACAATTCATATTGGGACTCTCTAAGTTCAGACATGTTCGTCATATAAGTCTAGCTAATATGTACGCAATTCAGCCACCTTCGAATTCGCGAAGAACACGAACGACCTTTGTGAACTATACAAGTCGAGGTCATCACATATGTTTATCAATCCCTCCGTCGTAGGCTATCCGAGTTGTGCTTAGGAAACATAGAATACACCGTCAAGTTTCCAAAGCGCACATCTCATGTTGACATGTCCACGATTCTTTACAACTGATGCGATCCACCTTAGGTGATCGACTTTGGCCAAAGTCTTTAAGAATCGTGACTTACTCACATGGATACCTAAACCCATTATGGTACACATACGGGCTGACAGATCCTATCTTGATACACACTTGATTAACGAGTGCATCGGTCCACACTCAAGTAATATCTAGAGTCCGGACCATGAAAGGTTTCTGACATACATGGCATTTAAGTGTGGAAGATCTCACACAAAATCAATGTTATACTATAATCAAAGGATTACATATGCTACTCGACTCGAGGAGATTCATATTGACGATGGTGTGTACTTCCAACTATTAGGAATCACTTGTGAGTCATTTAATATTCACTTCAATGAATACTCACATGTCTATACGAGCTTCCAAAGCTCATGGTACATCGAGTTAAACCATTAGAACTTCAATTCCAATATACGATATGTGCTAGTCTTATAGGTTATATGAATTCGACCATATTCCAAAAACCAACGACTAGGAATATTTACTTTGAGAATAGTTTATAATAGTAATATTATCCCAATGTCAGACCACCTTGTGTCCAATATTACTACAAGACTATTCTAATGTCGATGTCATTCTTAACATATTTATACATCTATCTAATATGCATAATGATATTACTATTAATAAGGCTTGAAATGAAAATGTAATTATTTTATTAATAAATAATAAAAGATACAATACATTATTCGGATTGGCATTCCAAGCACCAACTCCAACAAAAAGGTCTTTATATAGATATTTAGGGTTGTCATTGAAGAGACACCTTTATGTTTGTGTCTTTTCTAAAAGTCTTAAATTAAAAGGATATATCTTTACAATAAGACACCCTTTAATTCATGAGTCTTTTTAATAAAAAAATATTTCTATTTTTAAAATATTCTTTAACAATTCCCCATAATTTTCAAAATTGAAAAACAATCAATATGGATATGCAAATACTTGAGAGAGTTCTTTGGAAAGTCACTACATCGAGATAAAAAAAACTTTTGGCCTTGAACATTCTATAATAAATAATCATCGAAATTACATGACAACTTAGTGGTAATAGCCTTGAACTATTTCACTATTTATGTAAACCTAGATAATGATTATCACACAGCTTCTTCTCGATTAATTTTGATCTTTACGGTTGTGTTCATTTTGGCCCTGAATAATTACTAGATTCTTAAGTGCTCTTAAAGGATTCAGCCTTTAAAATTCTCACGGAAGCAGTCTCACTTCACACTTATACAGGTGATTAATTATAAATGGTATTCTGTCTTTGCCCCAAATATTCTCTAATAATTCCCCATAATTTTCAAAATTAAAAAACAACCAATATGAATATGTAGATACTTAAGAAAGTTCTTTGGAAAGTCACTAAATCGAGATAAGTAGCTTTTGGCCTTGAATATTCTATAGTAAATAACCATCGAATTTACTTGACAACTCAGTGGTAATAGTCTTGAACTATTTCACTATTTATGTAAACCTAGATAATGATTGTCACACAACTTTTTCTTGATTAATTTTGGTCCTTACGGTTGTGTTCATTTTGGCCCTGAATAATTACTAGATTCTTAAGTGCTCTTAAAGAATTCAGCCCTTAAAATTCTCACGGAAGCAGTCTCACTTCACACTTATACAAGTGATTAATTATAAATGGTATTATTTCTTTGCCCATATTATAACTCTTCTCCTAATAGAGTGATCATTAAAAGCTTTAACTTATCCTAATCTTAACTGACAACACTTTACTTCATTATAGGAATGAGAAAGAGTATTAATATTTGCAGTGCTTGTTTTGAATTGTACAAAGTTTCAGTTGTCCCTTTTGAACCTATATCTTGGGATCTCCAATCAGTTATATTAAGTTTTTTACAATTCTTAATTTATAGGCTCAAGCCTTTCCCCTTGATGACTTCTCAACTTGCATTCGTAGTAAACTTTTAGTAAATGGATCCGGTAGATTTTCCTTTAAATTGATATAATTTATTGAAATTATACCTCAAAAAAGCAGTTGCCTTTATGTATTATATTTTCTACTATGGGATGAGATTTATCATTATACATTATATTTTGGGCTCTCCCAATAATCGATTGGCTATCACAATGTGTATGCTCATAGTTGGCACCGATTTTGGCTAGTTTGGAATATCATTTAGAAAGTTTTGAATCCATTTAGCTTCATCTCCATCTTTGTGTAATTCTATGAACTCAGATTCCATAGTATACCAAGTAATACATATTTGCCTTTAGGATTTCCAAGATACAGTTGTACCACATAGCGTGGAAACAAATCCACTCGTGGATTTTGAATCCGTAGTGTCAGATATCTTGTTTTCATCGATGTATCATTCTAGGACAACTGGATATTTGGTGTAGTACAAACTATATTTTGAGGTTTCTCTCAAATACCTCTGCACCCTTATTATGACATTCCAGTGGTTATGTTATGGATTACTCGTATATCTACTTAGCCTATTTATGGCTCAAGCGGTATCTGATCGTGTGTAATTGGTGAGATACATCAGACTTCTGATGATTTTTGAATACTCTAGTTGAGATATGCTAGGTCCAATATTCTTTGACAATGAGTTCTAGCAGTGTTAAGATATTCCTTATTATATTTCTTAAATATTTTCTCAAAATATTGAGCTTGAGATAAAATATATCCTTATGATTTTCTAGACATTTTAATTCCTAAAATCACATCAATCATTTCTAAATCTTTCATATCAAATTTACTAATCAATGTTTTCTTAATAGATAGAATTATCTCATAATTACTATCAATTATCAACATATCATCCATGTAAAGACAAACAATGACATCTTTTTTTGAGTTGTTTTAATGTATACACATTTACCACTCTTATTGATTTTAAATCCCATTGACAACATCTATTTGTCAATTTTTTCATGCCATTATTTATGTGCTTGTTTTAATCCTACAAGGATTTTATAAGTTTGCACATTTTATTTTCTTATCCAGGGATATTGAAACCTCCCAATTGTTCCTTGTAAATTTCCTCTTCCAGTTCACCATTTAAGAATATTGTCTTTACATTCATTTGATGTATTTTAAGATTAAATATAGCTTTTATAGCTATTAATATTCTTATTGATGTGATACATATCCAGGTGAATAAGTGTCGAAATAATCAATATAATCTTTTTATCTATAACCCTTTTATGACAAGTCTTACCTTATACTTATCAATAGATCCATCTGATTTCATATTCTTTTTGTATATCCATTTATAACCCAATGACTTACAACCTGAAGAAAGCTCAACCAATTACCCAACATGGTTTTCTAAGATGGAATCAAATATCAATTTCACTATTTATAGTCTCTTTCCATAAAGGAACATCATAAAAAGACATCACTTCTCTATAGCTTTGAAGCTTATTTTCTAACAAGTATATCAGAAAACAAGTTGAAATGTTTTAGACGTTTTAACTCTCTCGTTACGTCCAGGTTCATCGTTCTCTATCCTTTCAAGTTCATCTAATTCTTGTTTATTTAAAAGTTCTTTTGAGAGACTTTATTTGTTGTTCATTTTTACATAGAAATGTCTCTTCAAAGAAAGAAACATTTCTTAACTCAATAATCATATTAGGATTGATGGCAGGAATCTCAGATTTATGTATCAAGAATCATTATACACTACTGTTGTGTGCACATCCAATAAACATGTAATCAATCTTTTTATGTCATATTTTAACTGTGTGAGGTAAAAGTGGGATAGAGAAAAAGTATTTGTTACCTTCAATTTACTGGGTCCGACCAGTATGAAGTCCAATTGAATCTTGGGCTTTGCGTTGGAGGTTCACTGCAACTTGGGCTTGTACGAATGTAACGTTCAGTTAGGATCTTCCCTTCTTTTTTATGTTTGCAATCAAATTTTTAACTAGAGTGCATAATATTGTATGTTATTCTCTAATTGTATTAGTGATAGTGAATTTTTCCAAGTAATCCCATTACCTACAAGCGTTTTAGCTTATATTGGGGCACACCGATATAGGCTTCAACTTCTGACTAACACTTTTCCATAATTGGACTTCTCTTCATATGCATGATGTACATTTGACATGATACATGCTCTAATATGACATTTGGTGTAATCACACATGTTATTATGCATGTTAAACCATGCTTGCATGCTACGATAATTGGATTATCATTAATGTCCATTAATATGTGGAGATCTATGTAACATCATTTACTATAGGGTACTAATGTTGCGATCAAAATACTTTTGATGCACTCCGATGGGTTCTAGAGTGAGACTCATCGAGAACAGGTATATGTTAGACTAGATTCAGTTCAGAGTTCCTTCACTCGGAAATGATATGACTTCGGAGTGAAATTACTTCGGAGTAACATCACTTCGGTGTTAGGGCTTAACTTCCTTAGATAAATTCAATTTCACTGTAATTATTTGGACTCCGGGAAAATAGGGAAACATTATCTCGAAATTGAGTGTAGGTTGTCTCCGGGGTCTTTGGACTTCGGAGGTAACCCTAACTCCCCATGTCTATCAGTACAATATTACTATGGTAGGTGTTACTTTCTCATTGGACTTGAGTCTACATGCAACAGTTCCACTAAGGAGGCGAGCTGAGGAAGATTCAAATACATGTCGACACGTGTCCTTGGTTGTAGGGCTAATTATGAGTACCTACACTAATCTTCTTAGATTTAAGTACCAATACTTTGACAAGATACCCCAATGTTTTTTTATGTATTTATTGTAACACGTCGGTTGCATGATAGGTCATTACGAAAATGGTTGGGTCCTCATGTTGACCAATCTCATAATAGGTCAAGTTTAGTTGAGTTATGAATTTTGGATTTTCAAATTACGCGTTTATGTCACGTGCGTCCCTACGTTCGAACAAGACTAGAGTTCACATTTGTGTCATATTCTTCTTACCATTTGAACAAAAACAGTAAGAGGATTCACGTTCGTGTGGCGTGCGATAAAGCGTTCGAACGAGTTTAGGAAGAATGCACGTGTTCAAGGTGGCGTTCGAATGCTGCTGCGATTTTTGCCCCAAAATAGATCAGAACACCTTAGAATTTGGATCTATTATAAATAGACCCTTTCTCTTTATCATTCATCATTTTATCCACGTCCATAGCTTCTTTCTTCCTCCATTGTTGGGCTTTCCAAGCTTGATTTTTGGATGGTTCCTAGAAACTTAAAGAGTTAGTGAAGCAAGATCCTATGCAAGAAGTCTTAGCCAGTTCCACGTGCCAGCTCAAGCCTTCAGGATTATTCTGGACTTTGTGAGTGAATGTTATAGTTTTCATGTTTTTAACTTCTAAGTGTTTTTATAGCTCCAACTTTCTTTTATGGTTTTACTAAATCTCAGATTCACAAGAGCATGTTTCAAATTAGATTGATTTTCATGATTAGCAACTATAATTTATGTGATATTACACAATATAACAGCTTTATATGTTTTTCAAGTTAAAGTTAAGAATTCACTACGTTATGTGATTATGAATCATCAAATTTAAGATATTTGTTTTAGACTTTCTTAAAACTCAGCTCAATAAGAAATAAAATATTTTCAAACATCAGTATAGTACCACCCCTCAGCATAACGACCCGGGTACGCTCAGTTCAGGATGCCTAATGGTTCAGATAACCCTATTAGGTCATTATAGATACAGTTCAACAAGTTTGATGGTTCAGATAACCATCTTAGACTATTACAGTTTCAGTTCAGCTTCCCCTGCTTACGCTATGCTAGGTCTCGCTAAGTAGGTTCCATGCCCCCAAGTTACAATACTGGTGAGATTTTCATGACGACTTTCTTTCATCACGCTTTTATGCGTTAACCTTGTATTTCAGAAGTGGTTGATCTCAAGGAAAGAAAATGTTTTATTTTCTAGCTCAGTTATTTTGTAAGAAGAAATGTTTATATTGTTTTTACTTTCAACATTCACTTACTAGGTCATTCCAATGACTTACCCCATTCCAAAATTTCAGTTTTGGTTACAGGAAATGCAGTTTACCATGATTGGCATAGATTCCAAATTCCAGATGCTCAGTTCAGATGAGATAGTTATCAACTGTAGTCTTAGAGACGCATGGTCAGGGTCCACACATATATGTTTAGTCAGCACGGTAAGTTGTGGGGCTGAACAATTTCTTATGTATGATGCATGTGTATAGATGTATTTATACTGTCACATTAAACAGTTCATGTGTATATGACAAACATGAATTTTATCGGATCATTGTGTGTTCATATGTTGTTAGCATTTGTTGGAGTTTGCTAAGGTCCCAAGGATCAATAAACAGGCATGAAACATAAGTGAATACATTCGAGGAATTTGCAGAATACTTACATCGATCGGTTGAGCGACGCTTTGACGAACAAAAATTTCTTTTCTGCTCACCAAGGACTCACAGCAGTGAGCAGTCCACTGCTTCTCCATTTTCAGTTTTGGATCAACTTCGTCAAGCTCCAAGCTTCGTGATTTGATTCCCGACTCATTGGTGGACTTCCCTATCACCTTCGCATGTCTCTCAGAGTGCTAGCTCTCTTGATTTTTGCCATAAAAAATCCATACTTATGCTTCCCTCATTCACGGTTTCTCAAAATAGAAAACCAGAATGTTTTTGGCCCTCCATGGGCGTGAGGATGAAGAAAGGAAATAGAGAGAGAGAGTTGAAAAATTGTGTAAAGTGTAATTGATTTATAAAATCAATTTAACATATACCAAACATATAATAATAATATATGTCACTCATGCCTTTTAAAAGCTTTTCAACAACTCCCATCAAGTCACATCTATCCATCAAGTTGTCAAGTCACATCACTCAAAGTGACAAGTGATTTGACGCTTGATGCGACTAGCGATTTGACGCTCGATTTGACTTGCGTGCTGCACTCAAATTCAAAATGCGAATGCGCTCGCAAACAATCTTGGGCTCGGGTTCGCTAATTCCAAATTAACGAATTTTTTGTTGCGACGCAATTAAATGATTATGCCTAGCGAAATCACTATTCACGTCGCTAATGAATTAATTCTAAATTAATTCGTTCGCCCGAATTAAAATCTAGTTTTAATTCCGCGTCGAAATCCAATTTCGTTTAATATATCAAATATATTAATTTACCGATTAATTCCAAATTAATTGTTATCTCTCTTTAATTGATATTTTATCTAGTCCGCAATTAATCCCAGATTAATTTTCTCTCTCATCTTATTAATCCCAGATTAATTAAAGTGTGAGTCATACGTTATCGGTGAATCTTTAGGAAGTGACCCATGAGATCCCCATTTATGTTGACAGTAAATTCGGTCGTCGGACTATCCGAACACGTAAGTACCTCTTACTACGTTTATACCGAATTACAAGACAAGGTTGGCTTCTAGCAAAGCGCCATGCCTACCCAATTCTCCAGAAATATCCTTACAGGAATAAAGGATTTATATCAGGCGTAGTATACGAAGTATTGCGTATTTCTGTCCAGTATCAGATGATCACATGCAAGGCCTGGGGCTGGTACAGTGTCTGCCCCGTACGAAGCATATATCGGATTACGAGCAACTAGTCTCTTTAATATCGGATAATCATGACCAAGTCATATTATCCCGACGGTTGCAACCTTTTTAGAGAACCAGTTATGTATCCCTGCGCGATCATCATCTCTATATGACTAGAGTGACACTTCCGTCTTGACATCACACCCAACACACTACGATTCTCAATATACCCAGCATTGGCGTACATATAACCTGTTAAAGTCCTGGACGACGGCAACCAAAGTATATTGATTGTCGCAAGTATTAGCGGTGCAAGTCTCAGGTTAAGACCAAATACACCTACCCTGATTTCGAACTTCCATAGACACATAGTCATACTACCAATGGAATTCCGAGGGGGTCTATCCAGAGCGAAGCTGTTTCCCGTACCATCGGTAAAACACAATCTCCTATTACACTTGCATGAGTATCCTATACCCAAATATATGAGAACTATGCCGTTGTGCCCTCACAATGCGCACAAGTGTAATACTAGTCTTTTACGCATTCATCGATGTCCAATCTCGATAATGCTCTGACTAGGGATATTTAATGGTTTATCCTTCGTGGACTGATACTATCTCATATCATTCTTAGTCCAGGAATAAATTATAGGGACCTCCTATCATCTATATATCTAGGTGATCTAATCACAAATGATAAGAGTGCAATCTCCTTTGTCACATAGTTAATTTGTACAACAACACTATGATCTGTACAAATAGTGACGCTATGGGTCATAATTGTCCAACAGCATTAACATCACAGATTTAGCTTAGCTCATAACACACCACACACAATCAGATCAGAAGCTCAGAGAGATGGTTTTTCTGTCTCCTACCGATCATGTCCTGGATATAGTAGGGTGTGACATTTATGGGAAGGTTTGTGACATTTCCATAATTTATATGATGTCTTGTATAATTTCTTTTGTGGTAATTTATTCAAAACATAATTAACGAAAAGTAAGGCTCCTCTTAACAAACTCTGGGGTAATTTATAACTGGTCAATATAACATTCATCATTTCCTTCAATATTCAATTTTTGCATTTTGTAATTCCGTTTTATTGAGTGAATAAGGAGCAGTGGTTTTGAGAATTCTTTGATTGGAATAATATCATCGAATGGTGATACATATTCATCTCCATTATCATGTATAATTAATTTGATCATTTTGTCAAGCTGATTCTCAAATTTGTTCTTATAGTGTATGAAACTCTCAATAGCTTTATCTTTACTTTTAAGAAAATATACATAACAAAATCTTGTGCAGTCATCGATAAAAGTGATAATGTATTTTTTACCGCCACATGTTTGCATAAAATTCAAGTCACACACATCCGTATATATAGTTCAAGTGGTTCTGAACTTCTTTTAATGGAATGAAACGATGTTCTATTCAATTTTTCTTGACAAACACTCCACATTTATGGTGGTTATCTATTGTAAATTTAGGTATAAGGTTCATATTATTTAATATACGTATTGTATCATAATTAACTTATCCTAACCTAATGTTCCATATATTTTTTGACTCAATAATATATGCCGAAGATGTACCTTTATTATTATTAATAACACTATGTTGAATATAGTCATTAATTTGAAAATGCCCTCGGCGAGATATCATTTTCCTACATAAATATCATTTTTGGTAAGAACAAACTTATCAGAAATAAAAACTAATTTAAAACCATTCTTACTGAGAAGAGATCCCGAAATTATATTCTTCATGATGTCTGGAGCATGTAATATATTTTTCAATGTCAGTTCTTTTCCGGATGTCATTTTAAGAACCGTCGTGCCTTGTCCTTCCACTTTGGAAGTGAAAGAATTTCTCATGGTCAGATGATCTCTATTGTTGACCTTTTGATATGTAGAAAACATCATTCTAATGTATATCTAATCAAATTATGTATCTTATACACACACACACACACACACACACACACACATTAGATATGAAAAATACTCCGGCATGTGTAACGTTATGAATAATCCATATTATTCACAATTAATTGTCTTAGTATTCTACGAGTACACTTTATTAGTGAGACTATCTAGGTTTATGTATATCTGTCACGTAACACATTTCGTGTCTATAATTCGCCTATTCACAAATAAAGACGACCACATATAATCGCGATGAACCATATAAGTCAAGTTCTAGGCATATCGCATAGTCCCTCAATCATAGGCTATCCGAATAGAACCGAAGACATAGATGAGAACGTCAAATCTCCATTGTATACAATTCATGTATATGTCATGACATATTCGTGTTTCTCTATATAAATAATCGGAACTAGTTTCCATAATATACCTCATCTAAGGATTTAAAAGATCACAAAATGAATATCTTAATCCCATGCACGGGATTGACAAATCCTCTCTCGATAAATTATAAGATATTATGAGTTTCGGTCCACTCCTAACAAAAAGATGGAGGTATGGTCTAGATTTACTAGTGATGTGACTATTGTCAAAATGTGGAAGATCACTCATACATCCACGATGGTATCTCAAGTCAAAGGACCACATATACTACTCGATTCGGGAAGATTCATATTGAAGTTGGTGTGCCATCCATTAGGAATTTTTCTGATGAGTCGTTCAGTGCTTATCAAATAAATTCCTACATGTCTCTATGAGTCTCCCATGACTCATGGTTCACTAAGATAAACCATCAAACTAAGTCTCAATGTACGGCATGTACTGGTCTCAACAGATTTTACTAACCGACTCGTGTCAGCAAATCTCGACCAGGAATTTTATTTGAGAATATACCATAAGTAGCGACACCTCTCAATCAATTATAGACCTCATTGTAACTCTTGTAACTACTGCATATTCTCAGATATTTGTCTGATATGTATATCACTAAACCCCAGTTAGTTTCAATCTAATCTAAATTAGATTGAATATATACATAAAAGACAAGAGAAGCTACCATTAAATGGGTAATATTAAGGAAAAATGATTGCTCGTATTCATGAACTTGTCATAAATACGATATGGATTAGCGCTCAGAGCATAAACTCTAACACCACAGACGTATCATTTTCCCTTAAATTTCTTATCATTCCTTTGAGAACTCATCTCTTGATTCTTTCTCTTCTTGCTACTGTTTGCACCCTCAACTATGTTGGCCTTTGACTCCATAGTCTTGTAACTAGCATTTTTCATAGACTTTTGAATGTTCTCTTTGATTCTCAATCAAACATTCAAGTCTTTAAGACTTAATTATTTATTTTTGTATTTTAGATAACTTCTGAAGTCCGTCCACGATGGTGGTAATTTTTCAATAATGGAGGCAACTTGGAATTCTCATAAAATTTCATTCATTCATCTAGAACTTCATGGATAATCAGTTGTAGTTCTCATAGCTAATATATAAAAGTCCTTATATCTACCATTTTATAGTCAAAGAATCTTCCCGTAACAAATTTCTTTTGTCTAGCATCCTCGGTCTTATATTTCTTCTCCACAAACTCCCATAAAGCCTTTGCAGACGCTACACATTATAAAGAGTATTGTCAAGACCACCCAACAATTAGCTTTTACATAAAAAATACCATGCAACCATACCTCTATAGCTGTATCCTTTATTGTCTCACTTTGGCTCTCCACGGGAAACAGAGGAGTTTCTTTGAGAAATATAGTCAATTAAAGTGTTGTAAGGTAAAACAACATCTTACTTTGCCATTGTTTGAAATTTTCACTACCAAAATTTTCCAAGTTTTTAATTTGAGAATTTCTGCTTTAACATTTGCTCATGAACCGTCCTCTTTGGTCTTGACTATCTTTCTATACATGATATATTCATTTTTTTTTCATTTTCTTTAATTGGTTAAATGATAGTACTAACATCGAGTTGCATGAATATTTCAAATCTCTCACTCTTCGCTTCTATACGATAACCAGAATCAATTTTTTTCTCAATTGGATTTATTTTTCCAACCTTGCATGTATCTTACTGTTATAAATTCTCTAATATATATAGTATTAGAGTAGAAGAGATATGTCCCTTAAGTAGTGTCTTATGGGAAAGACACAAGGAAGAAGTGACATATCCTCTATATAGAAGAATGCATCTCTATACCTTCTTAGACTTTAGGAAATGGTTTAACCCTTAGGAGGGTTACACCCTAAGCCAAATGGTGCTCTCAAAGGCACCTTTTCATGCCTATATAAAAGAGGGTATTGGATTCATTTGGATACATCCAGAAAATCATATAAGTTTTCATTGTCTAGAGAGTCATTTGGAAAAGAGAGAGTTTCCACAATTTTATCATTATTCAAGTTCTTGGAGAAAAGAGTGTTGTAGACACCACATTTTTGCATGAGCCCAATGATGAGCCTCGTATGAAGGCACTACCTGAAAAGTTACGGAAGTCGCGGGAAACGAATGCTGGAAGGAAAAACTCCAAAATTAGCACCTCATCAGATTCGAACTCACTAGCCAGCCTCGGACTCGCTCAACCGCTGTTTCAAACCTTAGCCTCGGACAAACCCCGGACACCTGCAACCGACCTACTACCCTACAACCCACACAATCGGCCCAAAGCCCATACAATCCATTCACGCCAATACCACACAAAGTCCACACGCCCAAGCCTTCCCAAATAGCTAAAATCCCATGCAATTCACATGTAGAAATCCCCTCAAATCACTTTCTAAATTAACAAGATTTGAAATCCTATCATCACCAAAATTCATAAGATTCTTTCCAAAATAAATATTCCACAAATTATCATGATTTATTTCCATGATTTGAAGATCACTTGGCATTATAAAAAGAGACCACAACCAAAAAACCTAGAAAAACAGAAAAACACAAACACAAGACTACACACACGGCAATTCACAAGAAACAATTTAAAAAAAACCCTATTTCTCTTCTTCTTCTTGGACCGAAACAATAACCAACAAAAGCTACCCAAATCCGTGAACAACAAACACAAAGCAACAGAAGCCACCCAAAGCCGTGAACAACAAACACAAACCACAAAAGCCACCTAAAGCCGTGAACAACAAACACAAACAAACAAAATCCACCTAAAGCCATGAACAACAAACACAAACCAACAAAAGCCACCCAAAACACCAAACAACCAAACACAAAAGCCAAAAGCTAAAAAAAACCCTTCCACCACTGAACAACAAAATTGAAACAACCAAACTGCTCACTACCAAAATCAAACACCAAAAAATAACCCCAAGAACCAGCAGAAAACCAAGTATAAAACAACCCTTATTATCGAAAAAAATAGTCCAAAAAAGTAACCAAATCACCGAAAAATAACCCCCAAAACAGCAGCCTAAAATCACCAAAATAGCAACCCCAAAAAATAGTAAAAACATCAACCCATAAACAACAAAACAGCAGCCAAAATCACCAAAATAGCAAACAGAAACAACAAACAGCAAAACAGTGAGCAGAAAATAGAAAAACAACGAGTGAAACAGCAAACCAGAAACAAAAAATAGCGAACCAGCTTCACTTCTTCCGGAAACGGCCTCACGCACTTCCAATAAGCAACTTAACAGGTAAGACCTGAGGGCACCCTATTTATTTTTATAGTTCCGGATAAGGCATGCCTGGCTGGACGTGAAATACGTCCAGCCGGGGTATGCAAAGTCCTACATTAAAGACGGTAAAATTTCTGGTCACATTATTTTTCTTTGTTGGTATTTCATTATTTATTTATTTATTTACTTATCCACTTTCATCATTATTTATTATTTCGCATTTATTTTTGATATTTAGCTTTTTTTTTTCTTCTGTTTACAACTGATGCGATCCACCTTAGGTGATCGACTTTGGCCAAAGTCTTTAAGAATCGTGACTTACTCACATGGATACCTAAACCCATTATGGTACACATACGGGCTGACAGATCCTATCTTGATACACACTTGATTAACGAGTGCATCGGTCTACACTCAAGTAATATCTAGAGTCCGGACCATGAAAGGTTTCTGACATACATGGCATTTAAGTGTGGAAGATCTCACAAAAAATCAATGTTATACTATAATCAAAAGATTACATATGCTACTCGACTCAAGGAGATTCATATTGACGATGGTGTGTACTTCCAACTATTAGGAATCACTTGTGAGTCATTTAATATTCACTTCAGTGAATACTCACATGTCTATACGAGCTTCCAAAGCTCATGGTACATCGAGTTAAACCATTAGAACTTCAATTCCAATATACGATATGTGCTAGTCTTATAGGTTATAGGAATTCGACCATATTCCAAAAACCAACGACTAGGAATATTTACTTTGAGAGTTTCCACAAATTTGTCATTATTCAAGTTCTTGGAGAAAAGAGTGCTGTAGACGCCACATTTTTGCATGAGCCCAATGATGAGCCTCGTATGAAGGCACTACCTGAAAAGTTACGGAAGTCGCGGGAAACAAATGCCGGAAGGAAAAACTCCAAAATTAGCACCTCATCGGATTCGAACTCACTAGCCAGCCTCGGACTCGCTCAGCCGCTGTTTCAAACCTTAGCCTCGGACAAACCCCGGACACCTGCAACCGGCCTACTACCCTACAACCGACAAAATCGGCCCAAAGCCAATACAATCCATTCACGCCAATACCACACAAAGTCCACACGCCCAAGCCTTCCCAAATAGCTAAAATCCCATGCAATTCACATGTACAAATCCCCTCAAATCACTTTCTAAATTAACAAGATTTGAAATCCCATCCTCACCAAAATTCATAAGATTCTTTCCAAAATAAATATTCCACAAATTATCATGATCTATTTCCATGATTTGAAGATCACTTGGCATTATAAAAAGAGACCACAACCAAAAAACCTAGAAAAATAGAAAAACACAAACACAAGACTACACACACGGCAATTCACAAGAAACAATTTAAAAAAAAACCCTATTTCTCTTCTTCTTCTTGGACCGAAACAACAATCAACAAAAGCTACCCAAATCCGTGAACAACAAACACAAAACAACAGAAGCCACCCAAAGCCGTGAACAACAAACACAAACCAACAAAAGCCACCTAAAGCCGTGAACAACAAACACAAACAAACAAAGCCACCCAAAGCCGTGAACAACAAACACAAACCAACAAAAGCCACCCAAAACACCAAACAACAAAACACAAAAAGCCAAAAGCTAAAAAAACCCTTCCACCACCGAACAACAAAATTGAAACAACCAAACTGCTCACTACCGAAATCAAACACAAAAATAACCCCAAGAACCAGCAGAAAACCAAGTATAAAACAACCCTTATTATCGAAAAATAGTCCAAAAAAGTAACCAAATCACCAAAAAACAGCCCCAAAACAGCAGCCTAAAATCACCAAAATAGCAACCCCAAAAAACAGTAAAAACATCAACCCATAAACAACCAAAACAGCAACCAAAATCACCAAAAATAGCAAACAGAAACAACAAACAGCAAAACAGTGAGCAGAAAATAGCAAAATAATGAGTGGAACAGCAAACCAGAAACAACAAACAGCGAACCAGCTTCACTTCTTCCGGCAACGGCCTAACGCACTTCCAATAAGCAACTTAACATGTAAGACCTGAGGGCACCCTATTTATTTTTATAGTTCCGGATAAAGCATGCTTGACTGGACGTGAAATGCGTCCAGCCGGGGTATGCAAAGTCCTACATTAAAGACGGTCAAATTTCTGGTCACATTATTTTTCTTCGTTGGTATTTTATTATTTATTTATTTATTTACTTATCCACTTTCATCATTATTTATTATTTCGCATTTATTTTTGCTATTTAGCTTTTTTTATTTTTTTATTTTTTTATTTTTTTCTGTTTACTTCTATTGTTATTTTATTATTTTGCCCTTTTTTTATGACCGTTTACATTGCATTGATGGTTATGTGTGCTATTATCCCTTGCGGTATATCGGATGGAAACTTAGACGTAAATTCCGTAGCCGATTCCGAATGGATGTTAGTGTGGTCTGTACTTGGGATACAACTCCACGTACCACTCGGGAAATACTCATATATGCATGATTAACCCCAATTTTATTTACTATTTATTTATCGATGCTTTATTTACTTTTGATTATTATGATTCTTGTTATCGTACCTTATATTTCTTAATTTAATTTGCTTTTATTTATATTAATGTTTATGGGTGTGTAAATTTGTGTGTTTATTCGAATTATCTTGCATGAACTGCATAAGACTGGGCTATACCATTGTGTGAACCCGTCCATTATACTGGCATAAGTAAGAGACCATTCCGAACCCAATGGTTTGAGGTCTTCCCTTGCGAGGGGTGAGTGCGGCCTTAAATCTTTTCCCAGTTCACACTGAGTGGCGACTCATTTATTCTCCGGTTTAGTCCCCCGCGGGCTACTCCGTACTCTCTACGGGCTGCGAGCCCAGTAGTGTCATGGTCGCCGAACATCATAGGCATAGCGGTAAACCTCGCTTCGCTCGTACAAGTGCCCCTTCTACAAGAAGTAATTAAGTAATCCTGGGAGAACGTTAGCCACAAGACATCCGTAGAGCACCGAGGCGAGGTTAATAAGTTCTTAAGGACAGAGGCAACTCGGTTTGATTTCATTCATTATTTTCTACAACACAATTTTCATGTTTTTCTTGGTACTCAATTTCTATGTTTAGGTTTTATAATAAGAATTTTTTGGTTGAGTAATGCATGTTAAATTTATTTAATAACATATTGATCCATAATCTTAAGAATTTATTAGTTTCTATGTGTTATTTGATATGTTTTGCATGTATTTACGTGTATTCTTCCTGGAAAATGTGTTATATGCATGAAAAATACGCATGGGCATTCGAACACTCGACGAACGCGTAGGAAAAAATTCTGATTTTCATAGTTTCATTTAGGAGTGGGCATCAAATCGGATCTATCTGCTGAATCAGATCGAATTGCGTTGAGTCAATTCGTTGGATTTCGGATCAGATCTGTCTGCTAAATCTGATTTTTTTGGTTACGTACTTCAAAAACGACGTCATTTTGGAACTTCCAAAATAACGTCATTTTATACATAAAACCTAAATTAAATTAGGCTTTTCATCGAGTCTTCATTTCAGTCATTCACCATCACCAATCTTCAAACTTCAATCTTCAATCCACAGTCTTCAATATTCATTCATCAATCATTATCACTCCTCACTCTTCGATTACGCATGCAAGCTTTCATGTTTGATCAAAATCCAATCGCCAAATCAGTCTTCACTCCTCAATCCTCACAGGCTTTCCTTGGTGATTTATCTCATACGATTTAGGAAGCCATTCAAGGGGGAAATCAAACCATTTTCAACTTTCAAGCTAACTATCTCCAACAAAGTAAGTTTCCTTCTTCATTTTCTTGTTTGATAAGTTTTATGTTATATTTTGATAAAAAATCTTGATTCTGGAGCAAGAATGGGAAATATTGAGGTTCTTGATTTAAAAAGAAATTTTGTGAATGGATCTTTACCTGATTTGGGTTTCCAGTTAAAAGATCTTCGTGTTCTCAATTTAGGGTTTAATAGGATTACTGGTGAGAGTATCCGAATAGGTATATGGCCTCTAGGAGTTAGGGGTTTTTGAGTGGGTGTATCTTTGGATACATGATGAGTTAATTGTGTTGAGTGCTTGTTTTCCCTATGGATCTATGGGTGTGTAAGTTATGTGAGTAGGTTGGGGCTGGGTTATTGATGTTGTCCATACTGTTGCTATCCTCCTGAAGTTGATGCATTTGTTATTTTTTTATCGATGTTTTTAGGTCGTTAGTGGCCGTGATCGTGAAACATTGATTGTTGATACTTGTTTTCAGAATATTAATGAAGTTCTTTCAATATTATGTTACTATATTTCTTTTTGTCAACATCATCTCATTGTATCATTCCATTGTTATGTGTGGTCAGTTTGAAGTAGTAGGCGACTTAACTAATTCAAAGGATTGTTGTTTTTGATTTTGAATATGTTGTTGTCCCCTGTTGTTGATGCTCTTGTCCCATTGTTCAAAACTTTAATGTTCACTTCTCTATTTTCATTGTAGATGAGTGGGTTTGGAAGCTCACCCAACAGTAGTGGGTCGAAATCATATTCTATTGATGTACAATTAACAGAAACAATGAAATAGAAGGAAAAATTCCCATCAAACTCTGATAGATCGCAATTGTCGAAAAAACTGATTCATCACCATCAATCACATCAGTAGCAACTAAAACAAGAGCTAGAAGATCTGAAGTGTGAAAAGTTTTCCGCATGAGTGAAGATAATCTAGATAGGGCTGTATGTATATATTGTTAGAAGACTTATGCTTGTAGTGCGAAGGATCGGTCCACAACCAACTTGAAGAGGCATATGGAGACCTACAAATCGTATTTGGCTTATTGTGAAGTACAAGATGTTTTGGTTGGGGTTGGTGAAAAAGGAGGCACAGTGGAAATCTCTCCGTGAGAGACGGTCATTTCAATCAAGCAGCGTGTCGGAAAGCAACTGTGAAGATGATTGTTGTTGACGAGCTACCATTTAGCTTTATAGAGAAAAAAGGTTTTCAACATTTATGTAGTGTTGATGTCCCTCATTTTGATGTCCCATCTCGTAGGACTATAACTAGAGATATCCTACAGCTGTATGCTGATGAAAAATTTATGTTGAAGAGTATTTTCTCATCGGGTTATCAGAGAGTTAGTTTGACCATCGATATATGGACATCAATTCAAAACATTAATTACATGGTTATCACTGGACATTTCATAGACAGTGATTGGTAATTACATCGGTGAATCCTTAGCTTCTGTCCAATTACTAATCACAAAGGGGACACTATCAGAAGGTTAATAGAGTCTCATTTACATCATTGAGGTATTGATAAATTTTTTACTATAACTGTGGATAACGCTTGTGCCAATGCTGTAGCATCCAACAATGTTGAGGAAGATCAAGACATGGATGAGACATGCATTTGTGCTTAATGAAGAGTATGTGCATATTCGGTGTTGTGCTCATATATTAAACTTAGCTGTGTCTGATGGTTTGAAAGAATTGGATGACAACATTATAGGAATTCGCAATGCTATTAAGTATATGAGATCTTCTCCATCAAGATTGGAAGCATTTAAATCGGCGGTAGCACATGAGAGGATAGATAGCAAGGGAAGTGTCATCTTAGATGTTCCTATTAGATGAATTTCTACCTACTTAATGTTGAATGCTGCAGACTTCCAGAAGGCCTTTGATTGAATGATTGATGATGATGGTCATTATGCTCCATATTTTAGAGATGATGAAAATGGGAGCAAAAGAATTGGGCCCTCTACATATATGGATTGGGAGAAAGCTCAATACTTTGCTGATTTTTTGGAGATTTTTTATGATGCAACGAATATGTTCAGTGCCTCATCTACCATCACCTCTTGTTTCGCTTACAATGAGATTTGCAAGATTCATACTAGCTTGAAAAATCTGGTACGTAATTAACATCCTCTTTTGCATGATATGGCTATATCTATGAAGATGAAATTTGATAAATATTGGGAGACCACTGCCAAAATAAATAAATTATTGATTGTCAGTACTATTCTTGATCCACGACGTAAGATGAAATTTGCCTATGTTTGCTTTGGTATACTTTTTGATAATGATAATGTTAAGATAAAGGAAATGAGAAAGTCTACTAGAGATTTATTAAAAAGATTATACGATATGTATAATGATTGGTATGACACAAATGGGTTGTTTGTTGATGGTGATGGATCAAAGGGCTGATGGTGTAACTGGAGTTGGCGGATATGGGTCTAGTGTTGGTATTATGACACAATCTCAGCCGTTTGTTAGATCGCGAGCATAAGATAGAATGCGTAAGCGCAATACAAGCGTGCAACCTGATGATCCGTTTCAGTTTTTTCATACTAGTCATGTTATTCATCAACATGAAAGTACTGAAGTTGATATGTATTTGATGGAACCCTATGAGACTAGTCATGACCCTAACTTTAGCATTCTGATGTGGTCGAAAAAAAATACTGGTAAGTATCCAATTTTGGCTAGGATTGCTCATGATATTTTTGCAATACCAGTATCGACAGTGGCATCTGAATCAGCATTTAGTATGGGCGGTCGTGTTCTTGATAGTTTTCATAGCTCATTAACTCATGTTATGGTCGAGGCTCTAATTTGCACTCAAAATTGGATACAGAATAAGCTTACAATTGACAAAACTAATGAAGTGGAAGCCATGCTATTGGAGGCAGAGTACTACGAAAAGCTTGAGGAAGGTAAATGTAATTTATTATTTAGTTTTTTTTTTAATTTTTATTGTGAATACCATAAAATGCAAACTTATAATAATTTTTCTTTTCTTTGAAAAATATCATAAATTACAATCTGAATCACAATCACTAGGTCATGTTGCTGGCAGTGGAGTTTGAGTCCAATTATCTTGAAGGTATAATTTTCATACTAGTTGGACTGAAATATAAATTGATCTATTTGAGCTGTCTCTCTTTTAGTTTATCTTTTTGAGCTGTGGTATGTAGCCGTAGATGATGATTATTGTCATATGCTACCATTAAATACATACTGAAATGGATTGGATTTTACACACACACTGAAAGGTTTGGATTTTGTGCACTGATACAAAATTTTGAAAGTAACATGTGATAGAGATCATGTTAATTAACTGGTTTCTTCTTCCAAACTTCTTGATGATATATTGATATACAAGCCTATGATCTATATCTTTCCCATTTTGTTATTAGCTTTATGAATTTCTATATCAAAGTATTTTACATACTAAGATTACATTCAGTACATGTAAAATCCTTATCATGTGCTAATAAGACATGCTTGCTCTTAATGCAAAGCCTGTACATATGTAACATATCTATGCTTTTCAAAGTTTGCTTGTGTTCTACTTGCTCAAATATATATAGTATTCATAGATCACTTTCTAATGAAGCACCACAACAGTAGTATATAATGTAGATTAAGACTGATTGCAGTTTCTGAAATGTAATCTTGGTTGAATTGAAAGAGCTTGGATATATCTCTATTAATTTTATTTTTATATGAGACTATTATAATTAGGGTTTATTTTTTGCTGGAGAAAAAAATGTTAACCCAGCTGAGTAATTTCCTCCACAACATGCTATGAAATGATTACTAGAAAGAAAGCAGAAATTGTAACATGCTTAGGTCTATACATTTTAAAATAAAAATAGCAAAGTGATGGGAAGATAAGTTCTTTTTATGTGCCATTACATAACTTTAGATACAACAAGGTCCCCCACATCTCTCTTCCAAAACTGTTTCTTCTGTCAACATTTGTTTGCTCAGTGTTTCTTCTGTTTAGATACATGCTTTAGAAGAATAGCAAGGTCATCCACTTTAGATACAACTTAGGTCTATACATTTCAACAGTCAACATCTGTTTCTTCTGTTTCTTATCACTTTATCAGCTCCTCTATTGTTGTTGCTCAGTGTGCATGGCTGCATAATGTTTTTTTCACTATAAAACAAGATTGAATAATGCAGTAAATGATACTTACTACTTAACAGGGTGTTATTATGTACTTTTGCAGGTCGATTGATGCAATGACGTTTGTTGGATGTTGGATATTTGGATGAAGATTATGGATAGTGGATAGTGGTTTAGCCGTTTAGATGCATTTGACTTATTTGTTAATGCGGATGTTTGATTGTAATTGTAGTGACTTGTGTATGTAATGTATATTGTAAATTTGTAATTATTATTTGAGACTGAATTTGTCAATTTGGGAATTGAGATGTTGTAATTAAAATCTGATCGTTAAAGAATTAAGATTTGTTATCAGATTCAGATCTGTTATCAAATTCATATATGTTATCAAATTCGAATATGTTATCAAATTCAGATCTAGTGTCAAATTCACATATAGTGTCAAATTCAAATCATTAATCAAATCAAATTTATCCGATCCGATAAGCATTCGAATCAGATTGAACAAATCCGATTTGATTTGATATTTATTGGATCGAATCGGTTCGGGTTTGATAATGATATTGAACCCTATCAGATATATTATTCCACTATTTAACGAATCGAATCAGATTCAGATTTAGTTTGATTCGATCCGAATCCGACAGTGTCCAGGGCTACGTTTATTCGAACACGTCTTCAAACGCAACTCGAACACCAATTTTCTGTAAAAGAACATTCGAACGCATTTACTAATGCAACACGAACTTAAACTCTCTGGAAAACTTCGTTCGAACGCGTTTACGAATGCTACACGAACGTGAACTTACTGGAAAGTTTCGTTCGAACGGATGAACGAACGTGACACTAACGAAATTAATCTTGGAATTATTTTAGATTCAAAAATAATAACATAGACTTATATTAATTTATATTATCATATGTTATACATGTATAACATATATGTAGTAATGTTAACTTAGGAAAATCATATACTGAATTGTTATAAACTTAGTAGTATATGTTTAAGTTAATATTTGGGTGTTCAATTATCACAAGCATATACATAATGATAAAGTTGAAAGTTAAATGTGTGTTACATACTTGATTGAGAATTAAAAGTGTAACTTTACACAAGTAATTTCATCTAAGCTTTGTTGACTTATACATATAAACAAACAAATTTACACATATCTATTAGTGTATTGTGAATTGAAGTGTAATACTAAGTTTGAATATCTAAGATATTCCATTGAGAAAGTGTTTAAAGGATATTCTGTCAACAAGGCGATAAGAGCCTAAGTGGGTAGGGATTTAAGTGGTTACTCCAGACCCCCTCGTCCTTTGGGAATTTTCCTTTATTCACTTATCATAAGAAACCTTAGTCGTAAATTCAAGGACTTGTGTTATTTGGTACTACTGTCCAATATAACAACAAGTGGATTCTTAGTATATCACTTAAACAAGATCATATGTTTGATCGTTGTGTAATTTATCTTTTGTAGACTTACTGATTACTGTATTTATTTCCAGTTACACATGGCTAGCAGAAATATCACAGTACCGGTCGCTCATGGAGAGAAACCAGAAAAGTTTGGTGGAGCAAACTTCAAACAATGGCAGAGTAAAATGTTGTTCTACCTGACAACACTACAATTGGCTAAATATCTCAAAGATCCCCTCGGTCCTGTGGAGGGAGAAACGGAAATAGCCAAGCAACTACGAGAAGAGACATGGTTGTTAGGCGAATTCTTGTGCAAGAACTACCTCTTGGGAGGACTTGACAATACCATGTACAATGTATACCAAGGCATGACTTCTGCGAAGATTCTATTGGAATCTCTCAAGAAGAAATACAAAATCAAGGATGCAGATAAAAGAAATTTATCGTGGGTAGGTTCCTAGACGACAAGATGGTAGATTCAAGGACAGTGATGTCTCAGTTGGGTGAACTACAATTAATCATTCATGAAATATTGGATGAGGGAATGAAACTCTGTGAGATGTTTCAAGTTGCCACAATCATTGAAATATTACCTCCATCATGGAAGGACTTTATGAGCTATCTGAAACATAAGAAGAAACATATGAGTCTTGAAGACCTTGGAGTTCGATTAAGGATCGAAGAGGACAACCGGAAGTCCGAGAAGGCCAGCTACAAGATTATGGAGTCTAAGGCCAACATCGTCGAGGGTAGAAATGGTAGCAAAAAGAGAAAGAACAGTGGAGCTGATTCTTCCCAAGCAAACAAGAAGTTCAAGGGAAAGTGCTAGATTTATGGTAAAAACGGTCACATAAAAGAGGACTGCAGAAGTAAAAAGTGTCAGAATAAGGGCAAGAAAAAGAAAAATTAAGCCCATGTCACTGAGGATAAACAGCTAATTGATGAGATCTCATAGATGAATCTCTCAGCAGTTGTAACAGAAGCCAACTTGGTTAGGAATCCGAGAGAATGGTGGGTAGACACATGGGCTACTCATCATATTTGTGCTAATAGCAAGATATTTTCCTCTTATCAGAAGGTTGATGGTGGCGATCATCTGACAATGCGAAACTCATTTTCCTCTAGAGTCGTTGGACAAGGCACAATGATTCTGAAGATGACATATGGGAAAAAACATACATTGAAAAATGTTTTGCATGTTCCTGATATTCAGAAGAATTTGATTTCGGGTTCACTCCTTTGCAAGAATGGTTTCAAGCTTGTATTTATTTCTGATAAGTTTGTACTTGTTGGGATATATGCCATAGAGCATTATGTATTGTAAAAGGAATTGATTATTGTAATAATAATAAATGCATTGTTCATTTATCAAAGTTGTTTGATTTAAATCACATATTGTCAAATTATCTTGTTTACCTTGATTACTCTTATATTTTCAGACTTAATGTATGTTTGATGCACAAGTGGATTTAAGTCTGAAGTTAGTAATCTAAATAGTCCATAGAGAGCAAACAAAGATGGTACTTTATTTGTGGTTTATCTATAGCTGCGGTCCTTTCTATACTTGTATGACAACTTTTATCCGGGATCATTCATGTAGTGACATGGGAATGGAGACACCTTGTATGATGTAATCATATAGGACTGGACTCAGATAAAAATGAATATATTTTAATATTCGTTAACCGAAGAAATTCATTTTATCTCATCTTTCCAAAGATATTATGACAAAACATCTCTCTAAATAGTTTAGAGCTTAACAATATATTTCTCTAAATTATTTAGAGATAGATCTTTGTGAGTGAATCCCACACTTGGATTTGTTGGTTTCGAGTCATAGTTCGAAATATCGGGTGGTTGATCCAAGCGTTGGACTTCAAAGGAAACACATCCATACTCCAAGAGTTGGAGGAATTCGGCTACAATAAAATAAGAAGGCAAATAAAATTTTAAAGGTCCATATAGGAGCCGGTGCTCACAATAGCAACTTTCGCTGCGCTAAGGAAAGTCATTTCCTATAATTGGCATTAAGAACTTAAGGTTGAAAAGTGTTCTTAACCCTTCTCCTTTAAATTTTCAAGTTTTAATAATTTATTTGAGATATAGATTATTAGTATGCATGTTGTGATGAGTAGGCATAATTAGATTATGAGATGAATGGTTTTAATGTTCATGTGTTGAATGTTTATTTAGATTCACGTGATGAATGTATTACATTGATCGTTAATTTTTTTCGGCTCTTATTTTTAGTATTGGGAATGTAAGACCATAATGTCATATTCTTTCAAGTGTTGTAAGTTCATTTCCATTGTAATAAGTCCAATTATAACCCTATTTGTAACTTGGAGGAGCCGATGCCGCGAAGGACTTATGACGAAGCAATTATGCGAAGAACTCAACAACACACCTTGGAGCAAGATTTGAAGACCAATGGATGACTTGGATTATTATTGTACTAATTAGATTAGTATAGAAGAATAAGATCCCAGTTAACGCAATTTGAGATGTGTATGTTTTTGTCATTCCAGCCCCTAGAAAACATACAGCGTTGCGAGGAGCACCAGCCCGCGTCGTGATGCCCAAACGTATTTAGCTACTGCATGGACTTAAACTTGATCACATCGTGATGCTGGAAAATACGCGTCGTGATGCGCAACAGACCTGACGTTTTGTCTGGTTATGTTCCATTGAGCGTCGCGACGCCTTCATGTGGGAGTTGCGACGCTCTGCCTAGGAATATGTTTTTGTGTTAAAATGTTTAATAACATGTCATATATGTTAGGGTTGGTGCTCGAAGAGCCAATCTGAATTGTATTTATGTCCAATTCATGAATACAAATATATTTTTTTCTATAATATTACTTACTTAATGGTTGCACCTCTTGTTTTTATATACGTATTCGATCTAATTACGATTAGATTGAAACTAAATGTGATTTAGTGATACATATATATTAGAAAAGATCCCAAGATTTACAACGTAGTGCGCAGTTACAACGTAGTTTGTAATTGACATTGGGAAGCGTCACTATAAGTTGTATATTCTCAAATAAATTTCCTATTCAAGATTTACTAACACGGGTCGGTTAGTAAAATCCGCTGAGAATAGTAAATATCGTATATCGAGACTTGGTCCGATGGTTTATCCCAATGAATCATGAGTCTTGGGAGACTCGTATAGACGTGTAGGTGTTTATTTGATAAACACCGAATGAATCACCGAAGATTTCCTAATAGATGGTACACCAACTTCAATAGGAATCTTCTCAAGTTGAGTAGCATAGTGGTCCTTCGACTTGCGATACCACTGTGGATATATGAGACATCCTCCATACTTTGGTGGCAGTCATGTCATCGATCTATTTAGACCAGACCTTAGCCTACTCGTTGGGTGTGGACTGATGTTCATGATATCTTGTGAGTATCAGATAGAATCCGTTAGTCCTGTGTACATGACATAGGTATTTTATACATGTTTACGATCTAGTAAATCCATGGCCGTGGTATACTTCGTAAGCGAGTTCCGAGTGTTATTTAGAGATCGTAAATTTGAAAGTCGACTATATTATACCTTAGGGATTTGACGTTCTTATCTATATCTCTGGTATAATATTGATAGCATGTGATGGACGGATTATACGTATGTAATGACCTCAACTTGCATAGTTTAGCGATATTATCCATGGTCGTCATAATTTACGAGTTGGTGAATTATGGACATGAAATTTGATTCCGTGACGGATAAACCTAAACTTAGAGAGTCCCACAATATGAAGTGTACTCGTTGAGCTCTTGGGCAACACGTTATGAATTATACATATTATTCATAATACTTCACCGGATTAAATGAGTTAATTCGAATAGTTTAAACGGTTAAACGAAAATACATGCATTAGAGGATTTTGGTCAATTAATAATTAATATGTATTTGTATTTGATATAAAATTTGATTATATACATTTTAATTATTTGTCAAATGAGATTTTGACACATGCCATTGATGTATGTATTTTGTTATTTAGTGTCAATAAAAATACATATATATATACTATTAATTATATTAATTAATTATTTAGATATTTAAATGTTAAATATTTAGATAATTAAATAATATATATATTTCATAATTGTTATGAAATATGTTTAATTATTATTGGTTACTAATAATATTAAACTTTAAGGTTGAAGTATTCAATTTGAATTTGTCTACTTTAACTTTATGTTTAATTAGATTAAATAATTCATTTGTAGTAATTGTTATTACATATATTTTATTATTATTGGTAACAAGTTGCATGTTTTTTTTGAAGCTTGAGGAATTCAAATTGAATTTGAATTCCTTAATTATAATTAATTGACTTTAAATGACCAAAATGCTCCCAAGTTAGGTTAAACCATATATATAAAGTGAAAAATTATTTTTTCTTCATTCATTAACCTCCATGGTCGAAAATCATCTTCAAAAAGGAAAGCTCCCAAATTTTCTTGAAGAAACTTGAAGAGAAAGTGAAGAAATCGAGAAGAAAATTTAAGGAAATTAGGAGATTTGGAGGTAATTTTTATTATTTTTAAACTTAGAAAGTTTGTTTCTTGTTCTTGAGCATCTATAATAATTCTAGGGTTTCTTTCTTTCTTGGATTATGGGCTTTTTGATTCGGAGGATGAATTTGGAGGCTAGATGCATGTGTGAAGTTAGATTGAATAATATTAGTGTAATATTAATTAAATTTTATCATTTGATGACTTGTTTCCATTATAAAGTGTTATGACCACTCTTGTAACTAGTTGAATTGTTCTTGAGTTCTCCATTTGTGATGGCTTTGGTTGGTGTAAATATTAATATGATTAATGTTGAGAAAATTGGATTTAAAGCATGAAAAATGATATTTTTGGCACCCAGATCAGATCTGAAAATCTGAAATTTTGGTGATGAAAAATATGTTATTTAAATGTATTGGATGTGTATTAGGCATTTGAATAATTTTCGGAAATTATTTCGGAGTGAAAATAAGCGAACACGATAAAAAATGGCGTTACCGGGTGAGTTTTGGGCTTACCTGGTGACGGCTGTCCAAACAGCGAATTGGTCACTGTTTGGGCAACCCATGAACTGTCCAAGTACTATTGGGGCTGACTTGGACTGTCCCCATGTGTATTGGTTTGTCTGTTCGTGCAAAAACGCGTTTTATACCATTTTATGGAAAAATATTTTCGTAAAAATTTCGCGATGTTTTCTAAATTATTTATAATGTTATTTGATAAAAAATATAATATATTTGGGTGAAATATGAATGAATTATTCATATTGGATATTGAATAATTTATTTGTTAAGTTTAAAAGTTTTTAAAGTTACGATTTCGCCCGAACCTTGCTTCCGCCGCGCCTTGAGAAAACCCAAACAATGCCTATGGTGCCTACTCTTGTATTTTCATATGCCATAACATGATTACATGTATGATATTCTAGTCATAAACTATGATTTTATGGATATTTAATATTTAAATAAGAATATGATATGCATGCAAACAAATTAATAAGATTAATTAGTTTAAAGGTTTAAAAATTGCGAATTCAAGTTTTAATACAAATGGACCTTATGAGTACATTATTTTCCTTGGTATATCGGATGGAAACCCGGACGTAAATTCCATAAATGATTCCGAATGGACGGTAATTTGGTCTACACTCGGGATACAATATCACGTACCTTTGAAATAAATAATGTGCTTTTATCAATTAAATGGTTTAATGACATTTGGTCCGTTCGTTGAATTCTAATTTTAAAACCTATAAGTGGACTAATTTTTTTTTTAAAAGTTAAAATGGATTAGATCACTTAAGCAAACTTAATTAAATTAGATTAATTAATTTAATGGTTTGTAAAGATTAATCTGGATTAGTGAATAAAATTTTAAGAGTTAAAATTGGTTAGATCACTAATAATCCACTAGTATTAATAAAGATATGTTTTCAGCCGAGCATAATCTTAATACATTAGAAACTAGTGAGATAGAAACCTTACACTTTAAAATAGTGAGTGAGAGAGGGGTATATATACAATATATCCCGCGATCTCCATTGTTATCCAGAAACGTGAGATTCAAAAGACGCCTCGAGACGGCTTTACTTTCGTCCCCCTACTGATGGTGTCCATTTTGGGTCAATATCAGATTTGGATTCCGAGAGGATAGAGACTCTAGATGTATCTGGTGATTTGACCTACCGTACGACAACATTTCACTAGTTAAGTCCAAGGGTTCCAAAATAATAGGTCACACTCACAAATGAATGATTAAGTTGTTAATCAAAGCTTCCTTGATCAAAATAACGGTAGTTGATTAATATAGGAATAAGAGTTATTTCAGATATATTAATCAATTAAGAATATCTCAATTTATCATGCGAATACTTGACCTACCCTACAACGACACTTATTTGTGGGATGATAGATAATCGTGGCATAACAATTCTTTTAGGTTTCTAATTCATTATATATTGATCATGCATCATCTTTAATTTTATGCCTAAATATTTGACAATTTTAATATGCGATGAATGAATGAATGTTGAATGCACGTTTATTATTTTTTCAGCCATGACATCTGCAATTATCTCAATTCTCAAACAACAAGAAAAATTAATTGGGGAAAATTATTTTAATTGGAAAAGTGACATGAATGCTATTTTGGTCTGCGAAGGCCTTAAATTTATCCTAATGGAGGAATGTCCTCCTGAGCCAGCCCCAAATGCTGGCAGAGCTGCACGTAATACCTATAATAACTAGATTAAGGTCGATGAGAAAGCCCATAGCTATTTGATAGCATCGATGTCTGAGGTTCTTGCTGCACAGCATGAGCCTATGGCGACAACATCTTTGATTATGCAGTCTTTACAGAACATGTTTGAGCAGCCTTCAGAGCAACAACAACATGAGGAAATTGTCTCTATATTAACCGCGAGGATGAAGAAAGGTATATCAGTCCGAGACCATGTGTTAAGGATGATGTCTCATCTAAATATGGCTGAAACCCATGGTGCACGTATAAATGTGCAAAGCCAGGAGACCATGATAATGGAAACGCTTCCGAAGAGTTTCCTGCAGTTTAAAAACAACTATTCTATGAACAAGTTGACTTTATATTGACTTAACTGCTAAATGAGCTCACCAATTACGAGTCCGTCATGATGGGTCCTCGTAGGTCCAATACTGAGGCAAATGTTGTCGAATCTTCTAAATCTGTAAAGAAGAAGAAAAAAAGGCGATTGGAAGGCTAAGGCAAAACAAATGAAGAAGAAAAATAACAAAGGCCCTAAAAGTACCAATGCTAAAGGAAAATGTTTCCATTGTGAACAATAAGGGCATTGGAAAAAAGAATTGTCCAAAATACCTAGCTGAGCTTAAGAAGAAAAAGAATACATGTAAATACAATTTACTTGTTATTGAATCTTTTTTAGTGGAGGATAATAAATCCGCTTGGATTGTTGATTCTAGTTCCACTAATCATGTTTGTTGTTCTTTGTAGTTACTTGACTCATGGAAAACCTTGCTGAAGGTAGTTTTACCATGAGAGTCGGGATAAAGGATGCTATTTCAGCTAGGACAGTGGGAGTTTCCAAATTAAACTTTAATAATAGTTATTTGTTTTTCAATGATGTGTTTTATATTCCTGATTTTCGCAGGAATTTGATTTCTATAACAAAACTCATGGAAATTGGTTTTTCTATTTCATTTAATAATTTTGATTTCTATAACAAAACTCATGGAAATTGGTTTTTCTATTTCATTTAATAATAAATCAGTTATTATTAGTAGAAATGAATTAACAATATGTACAAGAAACTCCGAGAATAATCTATATGTATTAAGGTCATTAATATATGAATCACTGCTTAATACTGAAATGATTAAGATAGAAAAATCTAAAACAAAACGGAAAAAGATTTCTCATGATGACACATATCTATGACACCTTAGACTTGGCCATATTAACCTTGACCAAATAGATAGAATAATTAAGAATGGAGTTTTAAATCAGTTAAAACTTGTTACTTTACCTGTATATGAATCCCGTTTAGAAGGAAAAATGACTAAGAGACCTTTTACTAGAAAAAGGATAAGAGCCAAAGAAACACTTGAGCTAATACATTCGGACATTTGCGGATCGATGAATGTAAAAGCCCAAGGTGGTTATGAATACTTCGTCACTTTTATTGATGATTATTCAAGATATGCTTATGTTTACCTAATGCAGCATAACTCCGATACATTTGAAAAGTTCAAAGAGTATCATGCTGAGGTTGAGAACCAATTAGGTAAAAGATCAAAATTCTATGATCAGATCATGGAGGTGAATACCTTGATAGAGATTTTGAAGAGTTCTTAGTTGAGTATGAAATTATTTCACAGCTCACAACACCTGGAACACCACAAAAAATGGTATTACAGAAACGAGAAATTGGACCCTACTAGACATGATAATATCAATGTTTAGTTATAGAACTCTACCTAGTTCTTTCTGGGGGTATGCATTGCATACAACAATGTATATCTTGAATGTAGTTCTTTCTAAGTCTGTTCATAGGACTCCCTTAGAGTTATAGAATGGTCGTAAAGTTAGTTTGCGATATTTTCGCATATGGGGGTGCCAACACATGTGCTGAAGAACAAGACTAATAAGTTGGAGCCACGTTCACATGTGTGTCTATTTATAGGCTATCATAAGGAAACTATGGGTGAATTCTTTTATAGTTTAGAAGATAATAAAGTATTTGTGTCGACAAATGCTATATTTCTTGAGGAGGATTATATTAGAGAGTTCAAACCTCGAAGTAAAGTGTTACTTGAGGAGTTACTTACTGGTACGACCAGTACACCATTGTCAACTATAGATAAAGACATAACCCTTCAACATCTGAGAGTCATATACAAGTTTATCAGGATACCATACCACCTAGATGTAGTGGGAGGGTTGTAAGACAACCTGAACGCTATCTAGGAAATGGAGAGGTGTAAGTTTTTGCATCTTGTGATGGTATATATGATCCATTGACCTATCGTAGTGCAATGGAAGATACTGATAAAAAGGAATGGCTCAAAGCCATGAACCTCGAGATGGAGTCTATGTACTCCAACTCAGTCTGGGAACTTATAGACCAACCTGATGGAGTAAAACCCATAGGTTGTAAGTGGATCTATAAGAGGAAAAGTGTAATGGATGGGAAAGTACATAATTTCAAAGCTAGGCTAGTGGAAAATGTTTATACCCAGGAAGAGAGAGTTGACTATGAAAAGACTTTCTCACCAATAGCCATGCTTAAATCCATCAGGATTCTTCTTTCCATTGCCGCATATTATGACTATGAGATTTGAAAAATAGACGTCAAGATTGTATTCTTGAATGGCAATCTTGATGAGAGTATCTATATGGTACAACTAGAGGGGTTCATAACCCAAGGTCAAGAGCAAAAAGTTTGCAAATTACAAAGGTTCATATATGAGCAAACATCTAGATCTTGGAACATAAAGTTTGATACTACAATAAAGTCTTATAAATTTGAGTAGTACATTGATGAGCCTTGTGTCTACAAGCGTATCATTGATGGTAAGGTGGTTTCCCTAGTATTATACGTCAATGATATTTTACTCATTGGGAATGATGTAAAGATATTACCTGACGTGAAAATCTGGCTAGCTAAAAATCTGGCTAGCTAACCAATTCCAAATGAAAGATTTGGGAGAGGAAGTTATGTACTTGGGATTTAGATTATTCGGGATCACAAGAAACGATTGTTAGCAATGTCTCAAGCAAACCCATATCGATAAGATTCTTGTGCGATTTGGTATGCAGAATTCCAAGAAAGGTATTTTACCTTTCAGGCATGGAATTCATTTGTCTAAGGAACAGTCTCCTAAGACACCTCAAAGAGTTGATGAGATGAGACATATTCCATATGCTTCAGCAGTTGGAAGTCTTATGTATGCTATGTTATACACAAGACCGAACATATATTTTACAGTGAGAATAATCAATAGGTTTTAATCCAATCCAGGATTAGATCATTGGGTAGCGGTGAAATATATTCTCAAGTATCTTATGAGAATGAGAAATTATATGCTTGTATATTCTAGTCAGGATATGATCCTGAGAGGATATACTGACTCTAATTTTTAGACGGATGTCGATTATATGCTTGTATATTATAGGATATCAACATTTGAATCAGTGTTCATCCTAGTTGGTGGGGCTATAGTATTGAGGAGTACAAAGCAATCTTGTATTGCCGAATCCACCATGGAGGCTGAATATGTAGCAGCTTGTGAAACAACTAAGGAAACAGTCTGGCTCCGTAAGTTCTTGGCAGATTTGGAAGTTGTTCCAAATATGGATAAGCCACTCACACTTTATTGCGATAATAGTGGTGCAGTGGCGAATTCCAAAGAACCAAGAATCCACAAAAGGGGTAAGGATATTGAGAGGAAATATCACATCATCATGGAGATAGTGCAGAGAGGAGATGTCGCTGTCATGCAGATTCCATTCGCAGACAACCTGGCTGATCCGTTTACAAATACCTTATCGCCTAAAGTTTTTGAAGGTCACCTAAAGGGTTTAGGACTGTAGAAATAAAAAGTGTCAGGATAAGGGCAAGAAAAAGAAAAATTAAGCCCATGTCACTGAGGATAAACAGCTAACTGATGAGATCTCATAGATGAATCTCTCAGCAGTTGTAACAGAAGCCAACTTGGTTGGGAATCCGAGATAATGGTGGGTAGACACATGGGCTACTCGTCATATTTGTGCTGATAGCAAGATATTTTCCTATTATCAGAAGGTCGATGGTGGCGATCATCTGACAATGCGAAACTCATTTTCCTCTAGAGTGGTTGGACAAGGCACAATGATTTTGAAGATGACATATGGGAAAAAACTTACATTGAAGAATGTTTTGCATGTTCCTAATATTCAGAAGAATTTGATTTCGGGTTCACTCCTTTGCAAGAATGGTTTCAAGCTTGTATTTATTTCTGATAAGTTTATACTTGTTGGGATATATGCCCTAGAGCTTCATGTATTGTAAAAGGAATTGATTATTGTAATAATAATAAATGCATTGTTCATTTATCAAAGTTGTTTGATTTAAATCGCATATTGTTCAATTGTCTTGTTTACCTTGATTACTCTTATATATTCAGACTTAGTGTATGTTTGATGCACAAGAGGATTTAAGTCTGAAGTTAGTAATCTAAATAGTCCATAGAGAGCAAACAAAAAAGGTATTTTATTTGTGGTTTATCTATAGTTGCGGTCTTTTCTATACTTATATGACAACCTTGATCCGGGATCGTTCATGTAGTGACATGGGAATAGAGGCACATTGTATGATATGATCATATAGGACTAGACTTAGATAAAAATGAATATATTCTAATATCCGTTAACCGAAGAAATTCATTTTATCTACTAGATGGTCATATATGGATCTGATCTTAATCCTGAGTGTACTACGAACTTCTACATGGTAGGCTATGTCATTTGATTTACTAAGGTGAGGTTGGTATAACATTCCCGACCAATAACAACATATTTTGGGGATATGGTTTGGTGTGTAGCTAGGAACGTTTTACATAGATATGGAATTCACTCATTATTACGAGAAGTAAAATAATATTTTTTTAAGAGTTGATTCGGGACTTGAATAATTTGAGCGCTCAACTATTCTATTACAAATATGAGATATTCATAAAATAATATTTTTTATAGAATCAATGGTGCTTAAGAGACAACATATTTGGAGGGGTTTAACGGACTTATGACCCAGCTCTATTTATGAGATATTCGTGAAATGCTATATCTATATGTAGTGACTATATCGATGGACACCGAAGTTGTTCGGCTTATATTTTTCATCTACGACAACAAGAGTTCAACTTCGAGTTTTTAGTGGAATAACACAGAGTTAATAATTCATAATATTTGATTAAATAGTTTAATTAATATTTCGAGATTATTGGAGCTCAGAACCGTAGGTCCATTTGGTCCCCATGCTAGCTCGATTAACTGTAGCAAACTTAATATAATTAGATTGTCTAATAATATGCTCACATAATTTTTATATATTATTAATAAGATTAATAATATAATTTATCACAAATGAAGATAATATTAAATTAGTTTAATATTATATTTTCTAATATTTTTGATTATGAGATAATCAAATAATAATTATAAGATAATTATGAGATAATTATTACATCATCATTGATAATGCATAATTATGAGATAATTAGGACATAATTATTTGATAATGGTAAATGCATTATCAAGACAAGCCATTGTGGTTTGCCAAATCTTCCATCAAGTTTTAGTTAATTAGTTTTGACCTAATTACCTAACTTGTTCCATTATCTAATGGATTTAGTTGACACTCCAGTCAAGCGTGTTGGCCATTTACAATTGATATGATGAATGGATGTTGGTGGTTGTTTTTGAAAAGAATAAATTCACTACACTCTCCACTCAACAGGTTGAATGAGTTAAGCAAAAACACAAAAGTTGTGTGAGAGTTTGAAAATCCAGAATTTTTTCTTAATAGTTAAGAGAGAAAAATTCTACTTGAGTTAGATATTGATCTAGTTCATCTCATCTTTCCAAAGATATTGTGACAAAACATCTTTCTAAATAGTTTAGAGTTTGACAATATTTTTCTCTAAATTATTTAGAGATAGATTTTTGTGAGTGAAGCCCACACTTCGATTTGTTGGTTTCGAGTCATAGTTCGGAAGACCGGGTGGTTGATCCAAGCGTTGGATTTCAAAGGAAACACATCCATACTCCCAGAGTTGGAGGAATTCGGTTACAACAAAATGAGAAGGCAAATAAAATTTTAAAGGTCCATACCGGAGGCAGTGCCCACAGTAGCAACTTTCGCTGAGCTAAGGAAAGCTGTTTCCTACAGTACTGACCATGAATGATGTCTATGTAGGAAAAAGATACCTCATTGAGGGCCTTTTCAAGTTCAATGTAATGACCGTCAATCGACACAGTGTTAATAATAAAGCTACATCTTCAGCTTATATTATTGAGTCACAAAATATATGGAATGGAAGGTTAGGGCATGATAATTATGATACAATACGTAAATTAATTAACATGGACCTTATACCTAAATTTATAATTGATAACCAACATAAATGTGAGGCATGTTGTTGAAGGAAAAATACATAGAGCATAATTTCATTCCAGAGAACGAAGTTCTGAGCCCTTGGAACTTATACACACGATGTGTGTGAGATGAATGTTGTGCAAACAATAGGCGGTAAAAAGTACTTTATCACTTTTATCGATGATAGCAAAAGATTCTGTTATGTGTATTTGCTGAAGAGCAAAGATGAAGCTATTGAGAGCTTTATACACTATAAGAACGAATTTGAAAATCAATTTGGTAGAAAGTCAAAAGAATCAGGAGTGATAGAGGAGGTGAATATATGTCACCATTCGGTGAATATTGTTCCAATCATGGAATTATTCACGAAACTACTGCTCCTTATTCGCCTCAACAAAACGGGATTGTGGAACGTAAAAATTGAACGTTGAAGGAAATAATGAATGTCATGTTAACAAGCTCTGGTCTACCCCATAACTTGTGGGGGGAAGCCTTATTTTCCGTAAACTACGTTCTGAACAAGCTACCTCATATAAGATTGGACAAGACTCCATATGAATTGTGGAAATGTCACGTATCTTCCTACAAATCTGAAAGTGTGGTTCCTAAACCTAAGAAGGTTAGAATAAGACCCAAGATTGTTGATTGTATATTCATTGGATATGCTCAAAATAATATTGCATATCGATTCTTGGTACATAAGTCTGAAATTCCTGACATCAATCCAAATATGATAATTGAGTCAAGGGATGCGACATTCTTTGAAGAGCCATTTCCTTGTAAGGAAAGACAAAGAAAAAAGTCTCTCAAAAGAACTATTGATACTGTTAAAGACAGTTATCAAGTTGACCAAGAATCAGATCAACATGAAAATATTTAGGAAAATGAACCCAGACGTATGATTTTCTGACATACTTGTTAGAAAATGAGTCTCAAAGCAATAAAGAAGTAATGTCTTCTTCAGAGGTACCTTTGTGGAAAAAGGCTATCAATAGCGAGATTGATTCTATCATTCAAAACCATACTTAGGAGTTGGTTAATCTTTCTCCAGGTTGTAAGCTGTTGGGCTACAAATGGATTTTCAAACGGAGAGATGAAGCCGGATGAATCAATAGATAAGTACAAGGCAAGACTTATCATAAAAGATTATAGACAAAAAGAAGACATTGATTCCTTTGATACCTATTCACCAGTGTCTCGTATAATGTCAATAAGAATGCTTATAGCCATAACATCTATATTGTTTTCTTGAAATACATCAAATAGATGTGAAGACGACATTCTTAAATTGTGAACTAGATGAAGAGATTTACATGAAACAACCGGAAGGTTTCAATATTTCTAGATAAGAACAGAAGGTGTGTAAACTTGTAAAATCCTTATACAAATTAAAACAAACACCTAAACAATGGCATGAAAAATTTGACAAAGAGTTGTTCTCAAGTGGGTTCAAAATCAATGAGTGTGATAAGTGTGTATACACCAAATCAACTCAAAAGAATATGTCATTGTATGTCTCTACGTATATGATATGCTGATAATTGGTAGTAATCATGAGATGATTCAGTCTACCAAGAAAATATTGACCAGAAAAATTCGATATGAAAGATTTAGGAGTAGCTGATGTGATCTTAGGAATTAAGATTCCAGAACATCAGAGGGGTATATATTATCTCAGACTCATTATGTTGAGATGATACTTGAGAAATATAATGAAAGAGATCTAAATGTGGCTAGAACTCATATGGACCTAACTCTTCATTTATCAAAGAATAATGGCTCAAATATATCATAATTAGAGTATTCGAGAATCATCGGAAGTCTGATGTATCTCATAAATTACACACGACCTGATATCGCTCAAGTTGTAAATAGGCTTAGCAGATATACGAGTAATCCAAGACATAACCACTGGAAAGCCATAGTAAGAGTTTTAAGGTATCTGAGAGAAACTTCAAAATATATTCTGTATTATATGAGATATCCTACTGTTTTAGAGGGATACAGTGATGCTAACTGGATATCTGATACAGTGGATTCCAAATCAACGAGTGGAATTATTTCCACACTTGATGGTGCGGTTGTGTCATGGAAATCCTCGAAGAAAATGTATATTGCCAGGTCTACTATAGAACTGAGTTCATATCATTTGACAAACAGCGGAAGAAGTGAAATGGCTTCGAAAATTCCTAGAGGAAATTCCAAAATGGCCAAAATCAGTGCCATCTATAAGCATACATTGTGATAGTCATTCGGCTATTGGAAGAGCCCAAAATACAATGTATAATGGTAAGTCTCGCGACACATACGTCGAAGACACAATACCATTAGGCAACTGCTCTCAAGCGGCATAATTACAATTGATTATGTCAAATCAAAGGAAAACCTAACGGATCCACTTACTAAAGGTTTACCTAGAGAGCAAGTTGAGAAGTTATCGAGGGGAATGGGCTTGAAGCCTATAAAATAAGAATTGTCACTGAGGAAACCCAACCTAGCTGACTGGAGATCCTGATTGGGACTAAAAAGTGCACATGTATTAAGATAAAAATCAATCATTTTACACTTGTAGTTTCACTAATCCCCTTGATTTAGCACGTTTGTGAAATAACATTTAATTTTATGTCTTATTTATTTTTAATGTGTATTTTTATCTTTTTGTAGGTAAAATAATGCTTCGGAAGTTCGACGCCAGACATCGGGTCCAGACTACGCAATTAAGTTTGCACGTCACGATGCAGAATCCATGCGCGTCACAACACGTATGAAATCAGTGAAGGTCCGAGTGAATCAACAACACGTCGCGACGCACATTGGCCTAGGCGTCGCGACGCTGTCAACATCAAGCGCCGAAAGTGAAACCTGCCGACACGCGTCTTCAATTATGCAGCACGTCGCGACACGCGCTCAACATTTTTTGCCTATAAAAGGCAGCCTTCAGCATTTGAAAATTCAAGCTTTCTTTGAGCTTTCTTCTTTAGAGCTCAGAGATGTATCTTGTGTGTTTAATTTAGTAATAAAATTATGATGGAGTTGGTGCTTGGAGTGTCAATCCGATTTGTACATTTTATTATTTATTAATAAAATAACTATATTTTTTCAATTCATACCTTATAATAATGGTATTGTCATTATGCGTATTAGATTGATGTATAAATATGCTAAGAATGACATCGACCTTAAAATAGTCTTGACACTAGGTGTAAACTATTCTTAAAATAAATTTCCTAGTCGTTGGTTTTGGAATACGGTCAAATTCTTATAACCTAGAAGACTAGCACATGTCGTATATTGGAATTGGAGTTCCAATGGTTTAACCTGATGTACCATGAGTTTTGGAAACTTGTATAGACATGTGGGTATTCATTGAAACGAATACTAAATGACTCATAGGTGATTCATAATAGTTGGAAGTACACACCACTGTCAATAGGAATCTCCTCGAGTCAAGTAGCATATGTAATCCTTCGACTATAGGATAACCTTGATTTTGTGTGAGATCCTCCACACTTTGATGCCATATATGTCAGAAAACCTTTCATGGTCTGGCCTCTAGATGTTCGTTAGGTGTGGACCGATGCACTCAGTAATCAAGTGTGAAGCAAGATAGGATCCGTCGGCCCGTATGTGTACCATAAGGGGTTTAGGTATCCATGTTAGTAAAGCCAAGATTCGTAAATCTTTGGCCAAAGTCGATCACCTAAGGTGGATCGCATTAGTTATGAAGAATCGTGGACATGTCGACATGAGATGTGCGTCTCGAAAACTTGACGGTATATTCTATGTTTCCTAAGCACAACTCGGATAGCCTACGATGGAGGGATTGTTAAACATATGTGATGACCTCGACTTGTATAGTTCAGAAAGGTCGTTCGTGTTCTTCGTGAATTCGGAGGTGGCTGAATTGCGTACATATTAGCTAGGCTTATATGACGAACATGTCTGAACTTAGAGAGTCCAATATGAAGTGTATAAATTGAGCACTTGGGTAGTCCGATTAATTTTGATAAAAGATAATATTCGATATTATAATTATCAAATAAGATAATCAAGTGTTATTGGATAACATTGATTATTTATTTTGACCTAAATTAATTGGATATTGGATTCAATAATTACACAAGGGCTCAATTGTAAAATCATAATTATCTCTACATTTGAGGATATTATGGTAATTGTAAGTATGTAATAATATGTGGTTTTGACTTGATTTAATTGGATTAAATCAAGGTGGCACAATTAACTAATCCATTTCCTAATCATTGGCTTGATTTAATTGGATTAAATTAAAGTGGGAGACAGTGGAGATTAGTCACACCTAATTATACATATTTGGACAAATTAGATTTAGGCCACTTAAAAGTTGATTACAACTTTTATTAATTAAAAAATTGCCTAATTTTTGCTATAAATAGCAAGCTTTATGAAGGTTTTAATTACAAGTAAAAATATAAGAAAATTCTTAGAGAAATTAGCCTAAGTTAGAGAAGTGTTTAGAGAAGCTTGTGAGGTCTCTACAACATTCATCTAGGATAAATCAAAATTGAATCTTGAAGTGAAGTTTCTTAGCATTGGAAACAAGATTGAATCTTGAAGTCAAGCTTGCACACCTTGGAGGTTCTCCAACAATTTCAACAAATAAGAAGTAGATTGGATCTTGCATCAAGCTTACTAGGTAATGTTTGATCTTATCATAAGCTATGTTTATTTGTGTATTAGAGGCATGATCACATAGCTTAATGTTGAAATAAGGCTAATAAATTGTGTTAGGATACTTTAAAAGTATAAACACAACATGCTTATAATTTAGTTCAAGATGTTCATGTTGGAATGGAACAATTAATAAAGTTTGGAACTTTAAATTAAAGCTTAGAGCTATGGCTACCATTCTTGACCACCTTTAGGTGAACTAGAATTGTTCATGAAACATTTCTAATTGGGATTCTAAAATGGTTTGTGTATTGGATTCAAAATTTACGCAAATACGTATTTAGAATAAATTTATGTTTTTGTAAAAATATTTGACATCTTGAAAAACTTGATTTTTTCCTATAACTTGTGTTGATGTTGGTTTTGAAATTAAAAATTAATTTTGGGAGTTTTTGAAGTGTTTAGGGAAGATCGAAGCTATTAGGGTAATAGACCCTAATTGCTTTTCTAGAGAGTTGAAGCCTTGTTTTTGAAAACAAGCAAATTTAAACAAAAACAATTGAAAAAAGTGATGTGTGCTACAGTGACACGCGCACTGTAGCGCATACAGTGCGCGCGTCACTGTAGCCCGGTTTGGGTACGCACTACGCGTGCTGATTTTGTTTTCTCTCGATTCCGGACTCCGATTCAGTCTCAGTTTTTTCCTATACACTCGTAAATGGAATATAGTATTTCATTAAATAATTTAAAATTACACCCATACTCGATATCCATGGGTTAGACCCATTTTCACTGCGTGGGGCACCGATCCGACCCTAGGGGTTCCACAACTGTCCCAACAGAATGGTATCAGAGCAAAGGCTTAACCACACAACACATATTTTGAATCTATGCCATAATAATTTTAATTTAATTATGCATAAGACATATTGGATATGTATTGTATGTTTTAAATTAAAACTTTGACACACTAAAGTTAATGACTTGATTGTCATAAATCTCATGTGATTATGTGATTACTTTTAAGTAATAGTATTAATAATGTTGGAGCTTTATTGGATGGTCCGTCTTGTCAATACGGAGATGAATGAGTTCTTACTACTTATATCCAATATTGTCATTAGTATGAGGGTATAAGTGCTCGAAACTTAGGTCGCTCGGTAAAACATTAGATGTAGCGTGATGAGTTAACGCAGTCACCCAATATCATCATTAGTGTGATGGTATACATATGAAGCTCATTAGTTCACATTGACAAGTATACACCTAGAACACGTCTTAATACAATATTATCATTAGAGTGAGGATAAGAAACGGTTCAGGACCAAACTAGGAGTCACATGAAGTGATTGACCTTGGAGGTCTACCTAACGAGTTTATAAAGGCCAATATCGTCATTAGTGTGAGGCTGGAGTGAATGTCATGGGATCCACTTCCCGCTATGAAATTTTGATAGTCAAATTTCTATTTTTCCATTAAGGGAGATTACGAAATTACGTAAAGTAGTGGGATGGCACTAATAGATTTAAAATTCCACAATCAATTAATGTTATCACTTTTGAAATGAAAACTGTTCTACTACTACTTAAAATTATTGTCTTATAGATGGCTGCCGCTAATCCATTGATGAAACTTTTGGATTCCAATAAGCTAAAAGGAGCAAAAAACTATTTCGAATGGGAAATGAACATACGCCTTATCTTGGAGTATGAAAAGTTGACTTATGTCACTATTAACTACCGTCTGTTGATATCGATTCTGACCACTTCAGAAGAGCGAGAAACTTTTGATAGATGGAAGGATGATAACCTAAAGGTGAAATCCTACATCTTAGGATCGATGGTTCCAGATTTGCTGAGACACATACATTGAAGTACCGGATGCTTGGAGCATCATGTGAACACTCAAAGAGTTGTTCGAGGCAAATCAAGAGAATGGAACTTTATCAAAGGTCTAAGGAATTGTTCCGTGCTGAACTCAAGGAGGGAGGAGCTGTCAGCACACATGTTTTAAACATGATAGACTAGATTCGATATATGGAATGACATGGTATTGTGTTTGATGAACGACTGGGCCGTAATTTGATTCTGTCTTCTTTGTCTGGTTCTTATGATGGCTTTGTATTAAATTTCCATATGCATTAATGCAAGCCACATACGAAGAACTTCATAACATGCTACGTACGGTGGAGCAAGATTTGAATAAAGGCAACCCCACACTGTATCTCTATGATGGAGCTGGCTCTTCAAAGACTTCTGGGAAGTCAAAGAAAATAATGATGAAGAAGAAGATATCAAAGAAGAACTCCAAAAAGCGCAAATACGCAAAACCAAAAGTAGCTCGTGATTAATGTCTACAATGCAAGAAGTCTGGAAACTGGAAGAAAGATTGTCTAGAGCTAAAAGGAAAAGCATGACCCTCAGGCATGCTTTGTATTTTTTCCAATTAATGACATCTCATTAGTCTTAGATGCAAATAGTGGATGGGTGTTAGACACTGGCAGTCCTACTCATATTTGTAATTCCCTGCAGGAAATGAGGGTTAAAAGAAGGCTGAATAAATGGGAGATCCAACTTAGAGTTGGCAATGGCGATACATTGGATGTCAAGGCCATAGGAACAGTTGTTCTAGATATCCAAAATGGATGTAAATTAGTTTGCATGACTGTTATTATGTTCCCCCACTTATCAGACAAATAATATCGCTGCCAATATTAGATAAAGAGGGACATAAAATAAACATTTAAGATGAAACTTTATTTTTGTATGATAAAGAAAATTTATTGAAATGTGAATGTTTTTTATCAAACGGTCATTATATTTTGGAAACATATAGAGAGGTCTTTAATATAGAGAAAAATACAAGTAGGAAGTCTGAACTAAATAATACTGAATTATGACATATGAGATTGGGCCACATAGGTGTTAGACCTCTATCCAAATTGGTAAATGATGGTTTGATTAAAAATATTAACTTAGATCCTTATCTGATTTGTGAGTCATGTATCCAAGGAAAGATGACAAAGGCCCCATTTCAGGGTGTTAGACACCGTGCTGGAGATTTACTGGAGCTAATACACAGCGATGTGTGTGGTCCATTAAATCATGCTGCTCATGATGTTTCCACATACTTTGTGACTTTCACATATGACAAGTCTAGATATGGATATGTCTATCTGATGAAACATAAGTCAGAAATATTTGACAAGTTTAAAATATTCTGAAACGAAGTAGAAAAACAAACTAGTAAATTCATCAAATGCCTTTGATCAGATCGATGCGATGAATACATGAAATTATTTAAGGGAGAATGGAATTCTTGCCCAATATAGCCCACCAGGAACACCTCAACACAATGGAGTGTCTGAGCGTAGAAATCGTACTTTATTGGATATGGTACGAACAATGACTCGCTATACAAATCTTCCTTATTACCTTTGGGGTTACGCTTTACAAACTGATGCCTACATACTTAATAGGGTTCATCGAAAGTTGTTTCTTGACCCCCTATCAGATATGGTTCGGTAGAAATCCAAGTCTTAGACATTTAAAGATTTTGAGTTGTTCTACATACGTTAGAATTGCGCATCGGTATAAACTAGCACCCAAAAGGTATAAATAAAGGTTCATTGGATATCCTGATAATTCCATGGGATATCAATTCTACGATTCCGAGCAATAAAATGTATTTGTTGTTCGCTTTGCAACTTTTCTTGAAAAGCAGTTTTTGAGAAAATGGAATTATAGAGAGATTAAACTTGATGAGTTTGATTCCAACATTAAGGAACCTGAGATGGAACTAGAGATCCAACTAGGTGAAGGATCTACAACACAGGTTCTACGTAAGTCGAATAGAATATCAAAGCCTCACGAGAGACTGTTTTTAACATTTGATGTCAGCCTTGATGTTCTCCTCTTGGAGGAAACAAATTCGACTACGTATAAAGAAGCGATATTGGATATCGATTCGATAAAATGGCAGGAAGCCATGAAATTCGAAATGGATTCAATGCATGCCAATCAAGTCTGGGACTTAGTTGAACTTCCTGAAGGAATTAAACCTATTGGTTGTAAATGGGTTTATAAAAGGAAGCGAGGGCCCGATGGAAAGGTGGAAACCCTTAAGACCCGTCTGGTATGGAAATGTTACACTCAACGTCCTGAGATTTACTATAGGGAAATTTTTTCACCAGTAGCCATGCTAAAATCCATTAGGATTCTTTTAGCTGTTGTTGCATATCACGACTATGAGATATGGCGGATGGATGTGAAAACCGCTTTCCTAAACTGGATTCATTGAGGAGGATATCTATATGGAACAACTAGAGGGTTTCTTATCCAGTGAGACTTCAAACTTGATTTGTAAGCTCCAAAAGTCTATTTATGGACTTAAACAGGCATCCCGAAGCTGGAATCATCAATTTGATGAGATAATTAGATTATCTGGATTCATAAAAAATGAGGAAGAACCATGTGTTTATAAGAAAGTTAGTGGGAGCATGATAGTTTTCCTAGTCTTGTATGTAGATGACATCCTTATCATAGGAAATGATATAGGGATGATGCAAAATATGAAAGCCTACCTTTGCAAGAACTTCTCCATGAAAGATATGGGTAAAGCTTCATATATACTAGGTATAATGCTCTACCGAGATAGAGTTAGGAAGCTTATAGGATTGTCACAATCAACGTACATAGATAAGATGTTTGAAAGGTACAATTTTACCAACTGCAAGGCAGAAAATGTACCTTTCCGATATGACATACATCTTTCGAAGAAAATGACACCTTAGGCTGTCTAACTTTACATATGCTTCTTGTATTGGAAGCATAATATATGCTATGTTATGTACTAGACATGACATCAGTTTCAGCGTCAGTGTGACCATCCGATATCAATCTGATCCAGGTAATGATCATTGGACAGCCGTGAAATATATCCTAAAATATCTAAAGGTACTAGGGATAAATTTCTGATATATGGAGAAAATGATCTACAAGTTAAGGGTTATACAGACTCCGACTTCCAGGGTGATCCATATGATAGAAAATCTACATCGGATACATATTTACCCTTAACGATGGTGCGATTAGTTGGTGTTGTTCAAAGCAAGGCTCAACATCTGATTCCACCATTGAGGTGGAATTTATAGCGGCTTCAGAAGCTGCTAAAGAAGCTGTTTGGATTAGAAATTTTATCACAAAACTTGGTGTTGTGCCTAGTATTGCGGATTCGATCCCATTGTACTATGATAATAATGGAGCCATCGCGCATGCTAAGGAGCCGAGGGCGCATTCCAAGTCTAAACTCATGGAAAGGAAATACCGCATAATTAGAGAGATAATTGAACGAAAAGACATGGTGATCTTGAAGGTTCAAGGACAAGGCAACATAGTAGACCCGCTTACAAAGGCCTTACCTCCTAAGTTATTTGATAAACATGTGGAGGAGATGAGACTACGGTACCATCCAGATGGCACTAAGCAAGTGGGAGTTTGATGGAGTTGGTGCTTGGAGTACCAATCTGATTTGTACATTTTATTATTTATTAATAAAATAACTATATTTTTCATTTCAAACCTTATAATGGTATTGTCATTATGCGTACTAGATTGATGTATAGATATGCTAAGAATGACATCGAACTTAGAATAATCTTGACACTAGGTGTAAGCTATTTTTAAAATAAATATTCCTAGTCGTTGGTTTTGGAATACGGTTGAATTCCTATAGCCTAAAAGACTAGCACATGTCGTATATTGGAATTAAAGTTCCAATGGTTTAACCCGATGTACCATAAGTTTGGAAACTCATATAGACATGTGGGTATTCGTTGAAGCAAATACTGAATGACTCATAGGTGATTCCTAATAGTTGAAAGTACACACCACCATCAATAGGAATCTTCTCTATTCGAGTAGCATATGTAATCCTTTGACCATAGGATAACATTGATTTTTTGTGAGATCCTCCACACTTTGATGCCATATATGTTAGAAACCTTTCATGGTATGGCCTCTAGATGTTCGTTGGATGTGGACCGATGCACTCAGTAATCAAGTGCGAAGCAAGATAGGATCTTTCGGCCCGTATGAGTACCATAAAGGGGTTTAGGTATCCATGTTAGTAAAGTCACAATTCTTAAATCTTTGGCCTAAGTCGATCACCTAGGGTGGATTGCATCAGGTATGAAGAATCGTGGACATGTCGACATGAGATATGCGTCTCGCAAACTTGACGGTATATTCTATGTTTCCTAAGCACAACTCGAATAGCCTACGATGGAGGGATTGTTAAACATATGTGATGACATCGACTTGTATAGTTCAGAAAGGTCGTTCGTGTTCTTCGCGAATTTGGAGGTGGCCGAATTGCGTACATATTAGCTAGGCTTATATGACGAACGTGTATGAACTTAGAGAGTCCTAATATGAAGTGTATTCGTTGAGCACTTGGGTAGCCGATTAATTTTGATAAAAGATAATATTCGATATTATAATTATCAACTAAGATAATCAAGTGTTATTAGATAACATTGATTATTTACTTTGACCTAATTTGATTAAATGGATTAATTCAAAATTACACAATGGCTTAATTGTAAAATCATAATTATCTCTACCATTTGAGGATATTATGGTAATTGTAAGTATGTAGTAATATGTGGTTTTGGCTTGATTTAATTGGATTAAATCAAGGTGGCAAACATTTAACTAATCCATTTCCTAATCCTTAACATGATTTAATTTGATTAAATTAAAGTGGGAGACAATGAAGATTAGTCACACCTAATTATACATATTTGGACGAATTAGATTAAGCCCACTTAAAAGTTGATTACAACTTTTATTAATGAAAATTTGCCTATCTTTTTCTATAAATAGCAAGCTTTAGAATACAAGTAAAAATATAAGAAAATTCTTATAGGAGAAGTGTTTAGAGAAGCTTGTGAGGTCTCTACAACATTTCATATAGGAGAAATCAAGATTGGATCTTGAAGTGAAGCTTGTTAGCATTGGAAATAAGATTGGATCTTGAAGTCAAGCTTGCACACCTTTGAGGTTCTCCAACAATTTCTACAAATGAGAAGTATATTGGATCTTGCATCAAGCTTACTAGTTAATGTTTGATCTTCTCCTAAGCTATGTTTATTTTTGTATTAGATGCATGATCACATAGCTTAATGTTGAAATAAGGCTAATCAATTGTGTTAGGATACTTTAGAAGTATAAACACAACATGCTTATAATTTAGGTTAAAGATGTTCATGTTGGACATGGAAACATTAATAAGAGTTTGGAACTCTAAATTAAAGCTTAGAGCTATGGCTACCATTCTAGATTCACTTGACCACCTTTAGGTGAACTAGAATTGTTCATGAACATTTCTAATTGGGATTCTAAAATGGTTTGTGTATTGGATTCAAAATTTACGCAAATACGTATTTAGAATAAATTTATGTTTTTGTAAAAATATTTGATATTATGAAAAACTTGATTTTTATTCTATAACATGTGTTGACGTTGGTTTTGAAATTAAAAATTAATTTTGGGTGTTTTTGAAGTGTTTAAGGAAGACCGAAAGCTATTAGGGTAATAGACCCTAACTTTTTTTCCAGAGAGCTGAAGCTTTGTTTCTGAAAACAAAGAAATTTAAACAAAAACAATTGCAAAAAAAAAAAAGTTTTGTAGGATACAGTGACACGCGCACTGTAGCGCGAACAGTGCGCGCGGGTACACGCTAAGCGCGCTGAGTTTCTTTTCTCTCGTTCTGGAGATCCGGACTCCGATTCAGTCCCGTTTTTTCATATACACTCGTAATGGAATATAGTATTTCATTAAATAATTTAAAATTACACCCATACTCGATATCCATAGGTTAGACCCATTTTCGTTGCGCGGGGAGCCGATCTGACCCTAGGGGTTTCACAACCGTCCCAACAAATTATGCATGTTTTTATTTGAGTTATGAGTAGCTATTTAGTTCCGCTGGGGAATAGGTGAAGCTTTTATTATTTGAAGTTTAGATTAATCTCACTTATATTATAATATATAAATAGTAATGAATAACAATTAACTGAGATCTGAATTATTATTGACAAACTTTTCTACTGCCTATATGGCTGGTTTTATACGATTTCTGCATAATCTAATACCTAATTGGACTTGTTATAGATGAATAATATCACCGCCTTCATGGCTGGTTTTATGTTTTGGCATATTTAGTACCTTGGCAGGACTAGTTATCGACAGAAATGACTACCGCCTTTATGGATGGTTCTATATGTTTTGGCATAGTTAATTCTAGAAGTAAATTAATTGGAATATAATGATCATTTATATATTATAAAAAGTGAGATTTCTAAATGTAAAATATTAAAAATGGATCATATAACCTCAATATTTTATTTTATTATTGTCATATAATTCTCCAAACAACTTCAAACAAATCAATCTTTTTCCTTTCTCTTTAATTATTATTTTTTCATACTAAAAATCTATTCCCTGTGGATCGACCCCGGACTTACCGGGTTATTTTATTGCTTCGACACTCTTATACTTGGGAGTAAAAGACCATTTTGTGAGCGTGTCAAATTTTTGGCACCGTTGCCGGGGAATATAATTTAGTATATAGGCTAATAGTTGTAATTATTTTTGTTTTTGTTTTATTTATTTTTATTTTTGTTTTTCTTTTATTTGTAAATATTTTCTTTGCATTTGTATTTTTTTTATTTTTTTTTCTTTTCTTTTAAGTTTAATTTTTATTTTCTTTCCCGTTTATCATTTTTCTTTTTGTAAATATTATTTGTATTTTTAAATTTTAGCATATAGTTTGCATTTAGGTTGCATGAAACACTGGTTTCGATCTATTGACAGTAGATTAAATAGAGAGTCTCCATCACCATCTGTCAAAAAGGCCGAGAACCAAAATGAGAATCCACCTACCCGAGTTCAAAATCCAGTTGATTAGGAAGAAAACGAGTCTCAACATGGCGATCTTAATCATCCTATGACACTTAGATATTTCATGAATCCCAATAGGACTAGATCACCATCTTGCATTGTTTTTCCTCCAGATGCAGCACGTTTTAATTTTAATCCAGGTGTCATTCAACTTTTACCACATTCCACGGTCTAGAATCAGAAAATCCTTATTAGCACTTATGAGAATTTGAAGAGGTATGTAACACTTGCACAGACCAAAATTGCAGCATGAATATAATTCGATTAAATTTTTTCCCTTTTCTGTAAAGGATAAAGCTAAAATTTGGCTGCAAAATCTTAGGTCGAGATCCATCAGAACATGGGATAGTTTACAAGAGCTATTTCTTAAAAAATTTCTTTCCTCATCATAAGACAAACTCATTTAAGAGGAGAATCAAAACTTTCACACAAGAGTCGGGGGAAACACTTTACCAATGTTGGGAGAGATTCAAGGAGACATTGAATGTTTGTCCACATCACGGGTTTGAAACATGAAGATTGGTTGCCTACTTCTACGAAGGATTAACACCCCAAAGTAGACAAGTAGTGGAAATGATGTGCAATGGTGAATTTAGGGATAAAGATCCCGAAGATGCACTAGATTACCTATAACACATAGCGGATAATACACAACACTGGGACACAGTTGGCACTTATGAGTCACCTGTAAAGCCACGACCATCTGGTAGGGGTATGTTTAATCTTAGGGAAGATCATAACCTTTCTTCCAAGTATGCATCTCTAGCTAGGAAAGTTGAAGCACTAGAAATGAAAATGATTGATCATGTCAAGTCAGTTCGGGAAGTCACATGTCAATTCTGTAATTCAAATGAACATGACACACAATTTTGCCCAACCTTGCCAGCCCAGCAAGAATGTCTCCATGACCAAGTCAGTTCCATAAACACTTTCAATATACCAAATCCAAACCCATACTCCTAAACCTACAATTCTGGTTGGAAAAACCACCCAAACTTCAGTTGGAGGAATGATAACCAAGCACAACCATCGCAACAACCTCTCCAGAATTTCCGAAATTCCCATAGCTATGCACCATATATCCCACCACCTAAGAAACACTTGAGGATACCTTGTAAATATTCATTGAGAAACAAGACACCATCAATAACCAATATGTACAAACCATGAATGAATTGAGATAAACATTTTCTAAAAATCACATATGCATTAACCATTAATGAAAAAGGTAAATTTCCTGCACAACCACAGCCAAATCCCAAGAGTCATCAAAACCCTCACGAGGGTAGTTCTGAAAGTCAACACATAGACCAAGTCAAATATGTTATTACTCTTCGCAGTGGTAAGGACATCCACAGACTTATTCTTAAACCAGATTTAGAGGGTAAGGAAGTGGTCGATGAACCATTACTCGACATTGATGATAATAATTTCTCTCATGCACCTCTATTTCCACAAGCATTAAAAACAAAGAAATTGAACCATTCACTAGAGATATATGAAATATTCAAACCAGTAAAGGTCAATATTTCTTTGTTAAATGCCATCCAACAGATACCATCATGCGCCAAATTTCTGAAAGACTTGTGCACCGTTAAAAGGAAACATCAGTTAAAAAGAACAGTTTTTCTAACTGAACAGGTAAGTTCTCTTCTCTCAACCAATAATACATTGAAATATAAGGACTCTGGTTGTCCAAATATTTCTTGTATTATTAGAAATCATAACATTGAACATGCTTTGCTTGATCTTGGATCCAGTGTCAATTTGCTTCCATTTTTGGTTTACCAACAACTTAATATCGGTAAGTTAAAACCAACCTCGACTACTCTTTTACTTGCCGATAGATCAGTCAATATACCGAAAGGAATTGTGGAAAATATGTTAAATACGAGTTGATAAATTCATAAATCATGTGGATTTTATTGTCTTGGAGACAGAACCTATAGTTGACAATTATAAGCTAATTCATGTAATACTTGGTCATCCATTTTTAACAATAGCTAACACTCTATTTAATTGCAGGAACAGAGTCATGAATTTATCATTTGGCAATATGACATTGAAACTTAATGTTTTTAACATGTACAATCAACCTTAAGATGAGGACGATGAAGAGGAGAGCATAGAACCAATTGTGGATGAAAATATTTAGGGAAGTTTATCTGATCCCATGAAAATTTGTAATGTTAATTCTCTTATACCAAATACGCAAATGGATTCGAATACTCCTAATGATCTTTTGCTTGATTCTATGTAGGTACTGGGAACGCTGGAGGAAGTAAAGCATGAGGAAGCGCCCAATTTGGAATTAAGGACTTCGTTTGGAGGATTTAATCTTGGAGTTAAACAAACTTACCATGCGATAATTTCTTCTTCTAATGATCAAAGGTAAGTTGTTAAATGTGGTGAAAAAATGTAAAAAGGGAATTGGATGGACTATAAAATTTGTAAAAGGCATTAATCTTTTAAAACATGCACGAAAAATTCATTTCAAAGGTAATATTAGGATACATCGACCATCTAAAAAAGGGTTAAACCTTCATAAGAAAGAAATGGTTAAAATAAGAGTCCTCAAAATTCTTGATTCAATAATCTCTGACATACCTAGTTTGGAGAAAAGCACATATGCTAAGAAACAGAGAGCTAAATAATTAGGTGCTTGTTATAAAAGTGCATGCTGGAAGCAACACTCGTTATCATTCTTTAAGAATGGTGTCTGAAATCACGAAGATAAAATTTAATTCATTAGAGATGGCTTGAGTGAGGAGTCTAGAACTCTTGAGACGATCCTAATGAACATGTTCATCAAATAATTTTCAATTTACATACACAATTTCAAAAAGAAAGACAACAATACAGTCTCGAGAATCTGACTTTAAAAGATCATGTTTGTCAATTTATAAGAAAATTGGATGGGAAACATATCCCCGACCCATAGAGGGCGTTCAAGCCGTTACTGAACATAATACCAGAGGAAGATGTGAGCCACAATCACAACTACCATTATATATTATTGCTTTGATTTGCTTGCCTTTAATTATTATTTTGATTTACTTTACTGTTTTTGATTTCTTTTACTTTAATTTTAGCCGACAGTATCTAAACTGTTAGTTCCATTTTTATTGGCAATGTCCGTAACAAAACAAGTTCAATTGAGTTGTAATAAGTCTTGAAGAACTTAGAGCAATTGGACTGGTATTTGGCAGAGCTGGAGCAACTTCGTTAGTGCTGTGTTCATTGCATCGTTCGAACGTGTGGCATTAGTGGTACTTTCATTGATGGGTTCGAATGAAACATTCCAGAGAGTAAACGTTCGAGGTGCGTTCTTGTAAGCATTCGAAAGAGGCTTTCCAGTAGGTACGCGTTCGTGGTGTGTTCGAGTGGCGTTCGAATGAGTCTTTCCAGTATGCGCGCGTTCGTCGTGCGTTCGAGTAAATGTTCAGATGCGACTGCGATCACAATGTGTTTGTCAGCCTTTTCACTTTGAACAATCCTAAATCTTCACCCTACCTATAAATAAAACATGTAGCCACCATCCCCAATAATTGAAACACAAATCCTTTGAGCCAAAATCCTTCAAAGCTTTCAACCTTCTTTGATTTCACCTTGAAGACTCCTTTCATATTTTGTCTCATATATGTTTGGTGAAATCCATCTTTGATAAACCTTCAACACAACCTAACCCAAAATTCCTAATCCTTCAGAGTTCTTTAGGAGGAAGATTGGTAGTCGGAGTTCTGGCATTCAGAGTTGCAAAAATAATCCGCTCAAAGACTTCAGAGGTTCTAAAGAAAACTGTGGGTTACGGGCTTGAGGAGTTCCTTGAGTTCTTGCAGTTTAGAGGTGCTTGAGTCAGTGGAGTTGCCACCATAGGTCTTGACCATCGCCGTAAGTTTTTCTCTATATAGTGGATTGGACTGGTAGCCGAGATACCCTGAGTGGTTTTTTACTCACATGAGTTTTCCACTTTGTCACCAAAATATTGTGTTGATTTTGTGTGATGTTTATTTAATTTCTGCAGTAATATTTTGGTTGCTTTTAATATTTTACTTTGTAGTTTAATTGCTTAATATTGTGGTTGCCTGTTGAGAATCCATAGTAACAGTAATTAGGACTTGTCTTGATTATTGTGTTGAATTCTGCATAGGGTCAGAACCTTAGGCTAATAACGTATTTTCAATTGGTATCGGAGCATGAACTCGATCATTGACCCTTTTAGCTATGGAAAGAAGCCAAGCCTTAAATTATCCCTCATTCTTTGATGAGACCGAGTACTTGTATTGTAAGGTTCACATGAGAGCGTTCCTCAAATCCTTATAAGAGAATCATAATAAATCCCAAGTAATTAGATGTCATGAGTGCAAGGCTTTACGCATATTCGAGCTGAATGCCCTACTTACATAAAGTCTACGGGAAAGAAGGCTATGACTGTGTCTTTATCTGATGATGAACAAGTTGATGAGGAAGCTTCTGATGATTCTGGATCAGAAAGAAACTTAACTAATGTCGCATTTATCTGTGATGTGAGCGATCATGAGGGCTCTAAAATAGTCTGTGACTTTAAGGTCGCATCAGAGTGCTCTGAGCAGAGTGACTCTGAGGATGACGATGATATCCACACAGCCTTCACTGAACTATACAATGAGGGTCTGAGCATCAAAAAGAAAATATCAAAGTCACCAAACAACTTGAAGATACAGAACTAGAAAGAAATGAGACTCAAATCAAGCTTGAAAAAAATTTGATAGTTATTGCAGATCTCAAAAAGAGAAATAAAGGCTTAGAAAGTCAAATCAAGTCATTAGAAAAAGAACTTGAACAAACTGAATCACAGTTGTCTGCGTTCTCTTGTGGCTCTCAGAAGCTTGATCATATGTTAAGGCTAGGTGTGTCGTCTGGTGACAAGAGAGGCTTAGGTTTTGTTAATTTTGATGAAAAGGGTGCCTCGACCTCCAAAACTATCTTTATCCCTGCAAAAAATATCACTAATAAACCAGATAAGGATATTTCTCCTAAAGACAATGGGAAACAGGCTCTTACCAAAGCTAACCCTCCCGATGCCAACCTAAAGCTTCATATGCTCGACCTAGGGTTGTTCTTATATGTCACTACTGTGGAAAAATAGGTCACACTCGACCTAAGTGTTTCAAGCTCAGAAAGAACAATAATAGAACTAAGAAGCTAGACCATATGTTAGAGATTAGTATGTCTCATTTTGAGAAGAAAGGATTAGGCTTTATTGAGTCGAGTTGTGATAAGGCGTCATCGTCTTGAGCTGTGCTAATCCCTTCTAAACATGACTTAGGTAAGAAACCTGCTGTTGAATGTCACAAACATCCCCATGTAATTCCTCATCATGTGACTCAACCTTAATCTAGAGGTGTGGTAGGTAAACCTCGCTCTCATCCGAGGTTTGTGCCTGTGTGCCATCACTGTGGCAAGGCGGAACACATTAGACCTAAGTGCTTCATGTTCCACAAACAAAAGAGGCCTAAGAGTGTATCTCATAGATTTGATTCGTCAAATTTAGTGTCTCAAGTTTCTGCACTGACTAAACAAATGTAATTTCTTAGTGAGAAACTTACTTTATTGACTAGAAATACTCAGATGGATGAGATTCCTAAGAAAGTTTGGGTGCAGAAGCAAGATAACTTCCCATATACTTTTGAGTGCCTTGATCCTAAAAGACATTATGTGAGTGCACTTCGGTGTAACTCTGCTTAGAAGTTACATTTTATTTCCCATTACATGTGTGTGTGTGTGTGCTTTATGTTTTTGCACGTTTATTTTCTTACTGCATATGGGTGTGTGTGTTGTTCTTTGTTATATGTCCCTTGGTATATAGGATGGAAACCCGGACATAAACTTCATAGCTGATTCTGAATGGATGATAGTATGATCTGCACTAGAGATACAACTCCACGTACCATTGGATATTGACAAGCCATATGGTGTCCTTACATTTTTTTTTGTGCGTGTTAAAGCAGAAAAAAAATGAAAATGAAAAAGACCAAAAATATTTTTTTGTGGCTTGTTAGAGCATGTAAAAGCTTGTTGCATGTGATCCTGGTTTGTAGGATATATGCTTATACTTGTGTAATATGCTTTTATTTTTGTTTAACGCTCTATGTGCATGTGTGTGTGATAAAAACCTTTAGTATATATTGTGCTTGCACTTCACATACACACTTTTATTATTGTCAAGGCTTGGTCGTATGTATGAGTTTTTGGACGACAATCTAATCTCTACCATACTTTGCTCACTAAATAGTGTGAACTTTGACTAGATGACCTTGTATTATCCCCTTGTAAAATTTTTTTTCCATGAGTCTCAAGTGCAAAAGAGCCTATAGGCCAAATTCAAAAGATAAAGGCAAAAACCCTTCACTCGAAAGAGTTTTTATTATGAGCTTATCTTATTTATGGGGAGAATAATATAACATGCAATCAATGTTGCTTATTTTCAGGTCCTAGTGGTGCTGGGTTTGAACACGTATTTTGTGGACTTGGTTTGTTAAGAGATGGGATTTCTTTGGCTGCGTCCTGCTCATAAAATAAGGTCTTAAGCCTTGATTCGTTATGCACTTATTTTTTCACGCAAGTGTTTGTTATGCTTTGGTGTTTATGTCATATGCATAAGTGTTGTATTTAGCCAAATTTAAAATGATGCATATTATTTCATGTCATAAACAGCTGAATACTGAATGGGTATCATTGTATTTGCTTGAAATGTTGTTTCTGTCAGTTTTGATAAAATCTTTTTTCCCTCATTGTGTGCTTGTGTGTGCTCTTTGTCATTGCATATCATTTGTTTTGCATATCTATGAGTGTTTACTTCCCGTATGATTTTAAGCTAACTATGTGGGCCTGCTAGTGAGGGGAAGTAAGTTCTGTTTGTATATACTATTGCATGTGTTGTTTTTTCTGGTACCTTCACCCTTTGTCATTTCGTGACAAAAAAAATGGAGAGTAGATTAAGGGGGAGTAGTAGTATATGAGAGTCGTATATATCCATTTGATATATACTATCTATTTATACATGCATGAGTTTTATCGCTCTTTTATCCATTCTTTATAATCTTTATGCTTTTCAAGGTATGTTGCTGCTTGTGGATGTTTCAGGTAAGTAGGTTATTTACTGTGGTGGCATTGATTTCAAGACTATTTGGTTAGGTATTAGATCGAGTCTTATTGTAATAAGTCACTATCATGATGGTTAACAGTTGGCTTTTTTTCTTTTTTTGTCTTTTACTGTAATTTTTGTATTAGGTAGTGTTTTGTCACGAAGCCAAAGAAGGAGATTGTTAGTTCCATTTTTATTGGCAATGTCCATAACAAAATAAGTTCAATTGAGTTGTAATAAGTCTTGAAGAACTTGGAGCAATTGGACTGGTATTTGGCAAAGCTGGAGCAACTTTGTTAGTGCTGTGTTCATTGCAGTGTTCGAACGTGTGGCGTTAGTGGTACGTTCATTGGTCGGTTCGAACAAAACATTCTAGAAAGCAAATGTTTGAGGTGCGTTCGTGTAAGCGTTCGAAAGAGGCTTTCCAGTAGGCACACATTCGTCGTGTATTCGAGTGGCGTTCGAATAAGTCTTTCCAGTAGGTGCGCGTTGTTGGGATGTATGCCCTAGAGCTACATGTGATGTAAACGGCTTCATGTGTTTAGAAATAAAAGGATGCATTATTCATTTATCTAATTGTTTGTTCAATATCGCATATTGTATATCTTCATAAATACCGTAGATTACTTATGTACCTTCAGACTTGGTGTATGAACGTCATGCACCAGAGGATTTAAAACTGAAGTTAATAATCTTAAATAGTACATAGAGAGCAAACAAACCGGGTACTTTGTTTGTAGTTTATCTATAGCTGCGGTCCATTCTATATTTGGATGACGATCTTAATCCGGATAGTCCATGTAGAGACATGAGAATAGATGCACCTTATATGATGTGATCATATAGGACTGGGCCTAGATAGAAATGACATTCTTATAATATCCGTTAAACAAAGAAAGTCATTTCGATCTACTTGATGGTCATTTATGGATTGATCTTAATCCTGAGTATAATACGAACTCCTGCATAACGGGTTGTGTCCTTTGATTTACAAAGGTGATGTTGGTGTAACAATCCCAACCAATAACTACGTACTTTGGGGGCATAATCTGTTATGTAGCTGGGAACGTTTTACATAGACATGGAATTCACTTCTTCTTGCGAGAAGTAGATGAATATCTCTCTTAAGGGTTGATTCGGTACTTGAACGATTAGAGCGCTCAAGTCTTTCTATTACGAATAGAAAGATTAATATTCATAACAGTTATGAATGAATCGTTCGTAAGAGAATCAATGGTACTTAAGATAAAATAATTAGAGGGGTATAACAGACATTATGACCCGGCTCCAATTACGAGATATTCGTGAAGGATCAATTCGTATGCAATGACTATATCGGTGGACACAGACTTTGTTCGGCCTTATATTTCATCTACGGCGACGAGAGTGCAACTTCGGGTTTTTAGTGGAATAACCCAGAGTTAATAATTCGTAATATTTAATTAAGAGCTTAATTAATATTTCGAGATTATTAGAGCTCAGAACCGTAGGTCCACTTGGTCCCCGTGCTAGCTCGATTTACTATAGCGGAGCTAATATAATTGGATGGTCCAATTATATACTCACAAAAGGAATAAATATTATTAATATGATTAATAATAATTATATCACACATGAGACTTTATATTAAAAGTTAATATAAAGTATTAATAATTATATATGATAATTATTAAATTAGAACATTAAATTATATATGATATAATTTAATAAGGCTAAGGATTATTACCAAGGTAGGATTCCTTATTGGATAAGGAATATGATTTGTTTGTTTTGGAAACAAAATCAAATCCTAATTGTCCCCTACCTTGGCCGAATTTTTGGAGTCATATTAGGGATAGGATTTGTTTGTTTTGGAAACAAAATCAAATCCAAATTAAATCCCAATTGGCCGAAAATTTGGAGTCATATTAGGGATAGGATTTGTTTGTTTTGGAAACAAAATCAAATCCAAATTAAATCCCCATTGGCCGAAAATTTGGAGTCCTAAAGGGAGTAGGATTTGTTTATTTTGGAAGCAAAATAAAACAAGGATTCCTAATCCCCCCCTTGGCCGAATTTCAAGAGCAATGGGAGACTAGTGGTTGATTTGTTTAATGAAACGAATTAACCATAAGTATAAAAGAAAAATTATGATTTAATTTTTCTGATCCAAGAAATAAAAAAACCTAGCCTCCATCTCCTTCTCCAAGCTCTCAAGAGTTGAGAATTCTTTTGGTGTGTGTGATTATTCTCTAAACCGTTTAGAGATTAATTTGTGAGTGTAGCCCACACTACCCTCCGTTAGTGTCGAGACATAGTTCGGAAGACCTCGTGACGTTGAAAAACATCCCCAAATACTTAACACAAGTCACGACAACTATCCCTTGGAATCCCTGCAATTTGCGCAGATACAAGTTCTCAGGGAGCTCCGTTTTGTTTGGTTTTCATTCGAGATTTTGGGAAACACTTTAGGATAATTTTAGGGCTGTGTTAGGATTGATTTTTGGAGAAAAATCAGATCTGAAATTGAGCAGTGAGTGGCGCAAATCAGACCTAAAACTGGGTGCAGTTCGCGCCCATAACGTGTCCAAAACAGTCTGTTATTTCACTGCAGTTCAAGGGCTGTTCGGGGACTGTTTCGGGGCTATTCCGGAGCTGAGATTTTGTCCAAAACATCAGTGAATCCACTGGTGTGGTTCGGCCAAGCAAAGGGAAGAGCAGAAAAATTTTTCAAGTTCGATCCGTGAGCCTAATCGCTTCCGCTGCGCGAGGGAAAGCGTTTCCTACACACGTTCGTGGTGCGTTCGAGTAAATTTTCGATCGCGACTGCGATCTGAACGCATTTTTTAGCCTTTTCACTTTGAAAAATCCTAAATCTTCACCCTACCTATAAATAGAACATGTAGCCACCATCTCCAATGGTTAAAACACAAATCATTTGAGCCAAAATTCTTCAAAGCTTTCTTTGATTTCACCTTGAAGACTCCTTTCATCTTTTGTCTTATATGTATTTGGTGAAATCCATCTTTGATAAACCTTCAACACAACCTAACTCAAAATTCTTAACCATTCAAAGTTCTTTAGGATGAAGATTGGTAGTCGGAGTTTCGGTGTTCAGAGTTGTAGAGACAATCTGCTTAGAGACTTCAGAGGTTCTGAAGAAAACTGTGGGTTACAGACATAAGGAGTTCCTTGAGTTCTTACAGTCTAGAGGTACTTGAGTCGGTGGAGCTGCCACTAAAGGTCGTGACCATCGCTGTAAGTTTTTCTCTATATAGTGGATTGGGCTTGTTGGACAATTATGACCCATAATGTCACTATTTGTAAAAGACATTGTGGTTTTTGTACAAATTAACTATGTAGCAATGGAAATTGTATTTTATCATTTTGTAATTTGATTACTTAAATAAATAAATGATAAAAGTCCTTATGATTAGTTCCGAAATATTAGATATGAGACAATATCAATCCATAAAGGTTTAATCATTAAATATCCCTAGTCATAGTATTATCGAGACTGGACATCGATAATGCGGAATAGACAAGTATTGCACTTGTGCGTGTTATGGAAGCGTAACATCATAGTTCTCATATATTTAAGTATTGGATACTTATGCAAGTGTGATAGGAGGTTGTGTTTACCGATGGTAAGGAAACAGTTTCGCTCTGGATAGACCCCGCGGAATCCCATTGGTAGTATGACCGTGTGTCTATGGGAATCCGCATCAGGGTATGTGTATTTGGTCTTAACCTGAGACTTGCATCTCTAGTACTTGCGACAATCAATACGTTTTGGTTTTGGTTGTCCAGGACTTTAACAGGTTCTGTGTACGCCTCTTCTGGGTTTATTGAGAATCGAAGTGTATTGGGTGTGATGTCAAGACGGAAGTATCACTTCAGTTATATGGAGATGATGATCACGCATGGATACAGAACTGGTACTCTAAATGTTTGCAAACATCGGGATAATATGACAAGGTCATGATTATCCGATTAAAGAAACTAGTTGCTTGTAATCCGAAATATGCTTCGTACGGGGCAGACATTATTCCAGCCCCAGGCCTTGCATGTGACATCCGATACTGGATCGTAATACGCAATACTACGTATACTACGTCTGACATAGATGATATATTCCATTAAGAATATTTCTAGAGAATTGGGTAGGCACAGTGCTTTGCTAGAAGCCAACCATGTCTCGTAAATCGGTAAAAACGTAGTACAAGGTACGTACGTGTTCGGATAGTCCGACGATCGGATTTACTGCCAACATATCCATGGATCTCATGGGTCGCTTCCCGAAGATTCACCGATGACGTATGATTCGAGCATAATTAATCTGGGATTAATTACAGAGGGATTTTATCTAGGATAAAATACTAATTGAAGAGAGAGAACGATTAATTTGGAATTAATCGATAAAATAATATATTCGATATATTAAACGAAATTAGATTTCGACGCGGAATTAAAATTGGATTTTAATTCGGGCAAACGAATTATTTTAGAATTAATTCGCGAGCGACATGAATAATAATTTTGCTTGGCATAATTATTTAATTAAATTTAATTTAATTACTTCGCAACGGAAAATTCGTTAATTCAGAATTAGCGAACCCGAGCCCGGAATATGTCGCGGGTCCACTCAGATTTTGAATCAAGTGGGGCCCACATGTCACATCACTTGTCACTTTAATTACTTTTTGGTGATGGGTTTTGGTGAAGGAATGATGGTAACTTGTATGACACATTTGTGTGTAATGATAGGAATGACTTTTACCAAAATTTTAGATTTGGTATATCATTTGATTTTTGAAATCAATTAACACAAGTCTTTTTACTCCTTCTCACTCTCTCACTCACAGTTTTAGAAACAAAATTACTATCTCCATTTTCTTTCCTTCTTTGACCGAAACTAGGAGGAAGAAGAAGAAGATTTTTGTTGCAAAAATTTTCTAAGTGCTAGCACACACAAGAGATAATTCTAGGTGATAGGGAAACCTATTCTTGAGCTTGGAATCAACTCAAAAGCTTGGAGCTTGAATTTCATCCCCAAATGAGGAGCTTGGCCGAAAGTTGGAGGATCAAAGTTTTGTATTTGACGCATCCAATATCCGATCTTTGTAAGTATGATTCCGCCATACTTTACTTTCGTATTCACATGATTTCATTGCTTTATATGATCTTGGTATGTCTTAGAGACCAACAGGGCTGGTAGCTGAGATATCTGAAGTGGTTTTTTTACTCGCACGAGTTTTCCATTTCGTCACCAAAATATTGTGTTGATTTTGTGTGATGTTTATTTAATTTATGCAGTAATATTTTGGTTGTTTTTAATATTTTGCTTTGTAGTTTAATTGCTTAATATTGTGGTTGCCTGTTGAGAATCCATAATAACAGTAATTAGGACTTGTCTTGATTATTCTGCTAAATTTTGCATAGGGTCAGTACTCCAGGCTAATAACGTACTTTCATAAAAATTTTGACTTTCACAATCTATTTTACTATTCATTTAACAATTGTCACCTTGCAAGTACTAGTGCAATTATTACTCACCCTTTTTCAGGATCTATAAATTCAGCTCGTCATTTCTCTCTTCGACACATCCAGAAAAGAGAGAAAGCAAAATATAGAGATAAAAAAAAAGAAAACAAGTCATCAATATCTGTGTATTTTGTGGAACTAGCTCTAGAACTAAACCAGAATTTGTTGAAGTTGCAAGATAATTGGGTAGAGTTATGGCAGAAAGAAATATGCACTTAGTATATGGCGGTGGCAATCTTGGATTGATGTGATATGTTTCAAAGGCCGTACAAGATGATGGTAGTCAAGTTTTGGAGATCATTCCAAAATCTTTGGCAGACAGAAACCTCATCGGAAAATCAAATGGAGAAGAATGCATTGTCTCAGATATGTCTGAAAGGCTCACTGAAATGATTAATTATGCTGATATTTTTATTACTTTGCCAGGTGGGTTGGGGATGATAAAAGAAATATTCAAAGTGGTGTCATGGGCAAACTTGAGCATTCACCAAAAATCTATTGGACTGTTTAATGTTGATGAATTTTTCGATTTTATTTTTGTATTTCTTGAAGATGCCAGAAGAAATGGGTTTATTTCAAAACCGGTAAAAGATATCTTTCAAACTGCAAGAAAAGCTAATAATTTAATTGACCAACTCTTAACTTATGAACCAAAAATCGACCCTATTATTTCCAAGTTGAATTGGTCTGATAATGATCGTGGCAAAAAGCGTAAACTGGACTTTGATCTTAACTTGTAATTTTATTTTTAGCAGTGTCGTAGATTCATTTGTCTATTGCACACTAACCCTATGATGTCTTCTAAACTTGTTTCTGCTTATTCAGACATTGGGGGTGTTAGGGATATGCCCTATACCCAACTTGTGGATGGGCTATATGTACATGTATTTGCAATATTTTCATTAATTAATAAAATGACAATCTTTATTATACGTGTCTTACATAAATTATATGAATCATCAAACACTGTAATAAAGCCCTTGGAGTAATAAGATGATGGATTCCACGCCTTATGAGAATCATTACTCTCAAACGTTCCTAGTCATAATTTTGTGAATAATCTGGGCGTTCACAAAGTGAAGAGACAAGCATGATGATATGATCCGCCCTTAAGTGGGGTAGCCAATCTCATAGGCTACTAGCGGAGATCTGTCCACTTGGTGTATCATATGGATGCATAAGTTGCTTGTGTCCATCGAACTGACCGCCAAAAGTTTTCACATTGAGTGTTTATCCCATGTGTCTGTGAGAACTTTCATGTATCGATTGTATGACTAGTCCTTAGACTTGAGGTCTTTACAATCTTATGTGTGGATCAAATGACTTTGACATTCTCCTTCCCCGGTTCAAATGATCCGATCATAAGGGTATGATTGGGTCATTTGTTGAAACACATGAAGTTTGTAAAGATACAACAGAGAATCGCCACTCTCTCGGATAATATTTTCTTATAAGAGTAGTATTCCAGTTCGCGGGTTGATATGTGTGATCAGTGCTTGAGACTGTAGCAGCAACGAAAGAATCATGTGAGATTCTTGGGTTAGCACGATTCATGACACTATCAACATCATACCTTTGACTATATGGGTAGACACTTTCCATACCCTAGGTCAAACGGTGGGGATACAGTGAGGCGAGAGACCATATCATATGTAAATCGCATACATAATGGGTATATATCTTTCCTTCTCATTTGGGGGCCTTGGCATGTTGCTAGATGTCAACCTTGGTCATTGAAATCGAACGACCATCTGATCAGAGGATAATTTATGTTCGATTAAATTATCACGATTCATTTCATGTCAAACTTGAGGGGAACCCAAAAGGTCACACACAACAAAGTCGAAATCAATGGTTAACAGTGCACAATATAAATTTAACAGCATATATGATTGTTATATGAATTGTTCATAAATGGTTCAATGTGTTTAATTATTGAACATATCATTTAGGAGGTTCCATATTGGCTTAGGGTTTGGTGAATGACGATAGGGGCACTTTGGGAATTGGAATAAATAAATAAATAAATAAACATGAATAGTAAATTTGTATTTTATTTGTTATTTGTTTTGAATTCCAATTCGGCCCAAACTCTTATTAGGGTTTTATAATCTCATTAAACCACTAAATTAAGATCCAATGGCTAAGATTAAATTAGCATTTATCCCACATCGGATTCTTAATTAATTTTGTTATCTTTGGAGCACCTATATAAACCCAATGAATTCTTTACAAATTTTTGCACCAAACCTTTCATATCTTGGGTTTATATAAGTTAGCAACTCTAAAGTTTAAGAGTAAGCCATGATTTTAAGGATCTTTCAGTCTAATTGACTAGAGGAACCTCGAGTTAAAAGTTTTGAGGTATTTGCCTAGGCTAGCACCAAGGGAGGCGTAGTCTTGCCGTTGAGTTTTGGCTTTGGTGTGTGCACCTTTGGAGGCCACACACTTGGGTGGCTCTTTGGAACGTGGAAGAGCTTGCTGAGTTCGAGAAAAGCTTGTAGATTGGAGGGAGGACTGGAGGAGTCTTCGGTAGAGTTCTTATGATAGTTAGCATGTTTAGGTTTATGTTCTTTGCATGTTTTATGAGTTTTTAAGCTTAGAATATATAGTAACATGCCTAGGCTTGTAGAATAATCAAAACAAATGGATATTGGGCAAATGGATAACGTCATCATAATTTTTAATTTTCCGCTGCGCACTCGTGGCCGCTTCCCAACATGGGCAATGTCTCAATTTGGTTGGGGGAATGGATAATTGACTAGTTAGTTTTTGTTTTATGTTCTTTGTTGTGTTTTTATTTTTTATTTTTTAAAAATAAAAATATTTTGTTTTGATTTTATTTTATTTTGTGTTTTTGACTAACCAAGTGGAATTGTTGTTCAGAGATAGCTGTGTAAGGAGTTTTCGCTCCTAAGACGTATATCAGTCTAATTCGTAATAAATTTTTTGTTCCTTTCTTTTTGAATCATTTAAATTTGTGTAATATTGATTAAATTTGATCTTTTTATGCTCATTTGACAAATATTTTCAATATGATCACGGTTTGAAATTGAAAATTTTGTAATATTTAGTTTTCTAATTTGTTGGAGTCAACACCTAAAGGCAGTGAAATGATTATTTTTTATTCAAAAAAAAACATATTGACCAAGCTTTTATTTAGTAACCGGACGTCTTACCTAGCAAGCAGTGATTGTTCGCATCAAACAGTACGGCTTGAGTTAGTTTGATAACAAATAAGCTTTTACCTAGTAACCGAACATATAGCCTCAGTAAGCAGTGATTGTTCGCGACAAACAATAGAGCTTAATTAGTTTAATAAAAAGCTTTTACTCAGTAACTGGACATCTTGCCTCAGGAAGCAGTGATTGTTCGCATAAAACGATAAAGCTTGAGTTAAAAAAATATATTATTATTTATAAATAAATTTTCATTGACAAAATATGTGAATTCTAAGATAATTTTAGGACAAAAATATTACTCTCTTTTCAACAAAACCTGTGAATATTGTGGGTACAATAAACTGATTAATACCTTGTTACATGTGTGTATAGAAGAACGGTAAAATATATGAGAGAATTTACTTATTTGGTAATTTAGAAAGAAAGAAAACAACTACTAAGTTAGATAATATTTTCACTTTTTAGTTTTCGCTTAGATTACTATGGACTAGTAATAAGCTGGTGGGGGGGGGGGGTGTGATTGAGACTAAAAAGTGCACAAGTATTAAGATAAAAATCAATCATTTTACACTTGTAGTTTCACTAATCCCATTGATTTATCACGTTTGTGAAATAACATTTAATTTTATGTCTTATTTATTTTTAATGTGTATTTTTATCTTTTTAAAGGTAAAATAATGCTTCGGAAGTTCGACGTGAGAAATCGGGTCCGGACTACGCATTTAAGCTTGTGTGTCACGATGCGTATGAAATTAGTGAAGGTCCGAGTGAATCAACAACGCGTCGCGACGCGCAATGGCCTAGGCATCGCGATACTGTCTACATCAAGCGCCAAAAGTGAAACCGGCCGACACGCGTCTTCTACTATGCAACGCATCGCGACGCGCAAGGACAGAGAGTCGCGATGCGCTCAACATTTTTTTGCCTATAAAAGGCAGCCTTCAGTATTTGCAAATTCATGATTTCTCTGAGGTTTTTTCTTTAGAGCTTCAGAGATTATATATTGTGTGTTTAATTTTCTGTAATGTATTTTAATTTCAGTAATAAAATTATGCATGTTTTTATTTCAATTATGAGTAGCTAATTTAGTTCCGCTGGGGGAATGGGTGAAGCTTTTATTATTTGAAATTTAGATTAATCTCACTTATATTATAATATATAAATAGTAATGAATAACAATTAACTGAGATCTGAATTAATTATTGACAAACTTTTCTACTGCCTATATGGCTGGTTTTATATGATTTCGGCATAATTTGGTACCTAACTGGATTTGTTATAGACGAACGGTATCACCGTCTTTATGACTGGTTTTATATTTTTGGCATATTTAGTATCTTGGCATGATTAGTTATCGACATAAATGACTACCACCTTTATGGCCGGTTCTATATGTTTTGGCATAGTTAATTCTAGAAGTAAATTAATTGGATTATAATGATCATTTATATATTATAAAATATGAGATTTCTAAATATAAAATATTAAAAATAGATCTTACAATCCCAATAATTTATTTTATTGTTGTCATCTAATTCTCCAAACAACTTCAAACAAATCAACCATTATCCTTTCGCTTTAATTATTATTTTATCATACTAAAAATCTATTCCCTGTGGATCGACCCCGGACTTACCGGATTATTTATTACTTCGACACTCTTATACTTGGGAGTAAAATACCATTTTGTGAGCGTGTCAATCCCAAGCTCTAGGTTTAAAAGGGACAACTGAAACTTTGTGCAATTCAAAACAAGCACTGTAGAGTTTTGTATACTCTTTCCCATTCCTGTAATGACGCAGAGTGCTATCTGTCAAGGTTAGGATAAACTAATGCTTTTAATGATCATTATATCAGGAGAAAAGTCCTATTGGGGGTAAAGACAGATGACCTCTTTATAGTAGATCACATATTTCAAGTAAAAAGTAAGGTCGCTTCCATGAGAGTTTTTAAATGTTAAATTCCCTAAAGTACTTGATGAATTTATGACCAATGTTCATGGCCGAAATGAAAACAATCGTAGAACAGGAAATAGTCGAAGTGAAGCTTTGTGTTGGAAATTATCTTGGTTTACACCAATGGCAGAACAGTTCAAGACTATGGGTTACTGGTTTGCCAAGTAAATTCGATTATCATTCACTAGGAAATGTTTAAGGCGAAAGCTACCTATTTTGATGTAGTTTTATTTCACGGAAACTCTCTTAAGTGTCCTCATTAATATTAGAGAATTGTGGGAAATTGTTATAAATTCTCTAATATATATAATATTAGAGTAGGAGATGTATGTCCATTAATTAGTGTCTTATGGGAAAAGCACAAGAATGAAGTGACATGTCATCTATATTGGAATGATGCATCTCTAGACCTTTTTAGGCTTTAGGAAATGGTATAACCCTTATGAGGATTACACCCTAAGCCAAATGATGCTCTCAAAGGCACATTTCCATGCCTATATAAAGAAGGGTCTTTGATTCATTTTGGCACATCCAGAAATTATATAAGTTTTCATTGTCTAGAGAGTCATTTGGAAAAGAGAGAGTTTCCATCATTTTGTCATTGTTCAAGTTCTTGGAGAAAGCATTGCTCATTCTACAAGAAGCAATCAAATAATCATGGGAGAACGTTAGCCACAAGACATTCGTAGAGCACCGAGGCGGAGCTAATAAGTTCTCAAGGATAGAGACAACTCGGCTTGATTTCATTCATTATTTTATACAACACAATTTTCAGGTTTTTCTTAGTACTCAAGTTCTATGTTTAGGTTTTATAATAAGAATTTTTTGGTTGAGTAATGCATGTTAAATTTATTTAATAACATATTGATCTACACTTACATTGTCATAGCAAATTATTTTTCCTTAAATACAAGTTTGATATTTCGTGTGAGCCCCTATTCATCAACATATTTTACCTTTTTTAGTATGAGACAATGTTCTAAAACGTGTTACGCGCTAGTTGGTCGGCAACCTAACATTTAGGCACAACCTATTCAATTCTTTGGTCAGTAGAGAATTCAAAATTAGGGTTTTAGATTAATTAGGGGATTTCTTATTTTGGAAAATTTTGGACAAATCGACCCTAGTGAAATACTGTTTGAGTGATAAGGAAAGTTTCTACATAATTAATTTGATGATAAACTAACAAGAATCGAAGTAATTACGAGTTAAGGTTAATGTATGAAAATCTATGCAATAAGGGTTAGGGTTTCAAAATCAACCGCACTCGACGATAACTTTTAACGACAAATTTCCTCAAAATAGATAGAAATGCCGATCATTCCGACCCATCCAATTAACGAGTATTAAAAATTATATTCATATTTAATAATAATTTCCCAAATTCCTACAAACCCATCATCACTAAGGGTGGCAATGGGCCGGGCCGGGCTCGGGCCCCGGCTTTTTTTTGGGCCCGAATTTAAAAAAAAAAATTTAAAAATTAAAAATATATAAATATAAAATATATTTACACTATATACAAAGACAATTTATAAATAAATCACAAGTTTCATTGATAAATTAACAATTTAAATGCTAAAAATAAATAAAAATGATACAAACATATTAAATATATATATATATATATTTATGTTTTTTTTTTTTAATTTTGGCCCGGGCCCGGGCCAAAATAGGAAAGCCCGGCCCGGGCCCGGGCCCGAGTCGGGCTTTCATTTTAAGGCCCGGCCCGGGCTTTTTCCACCACGGGCCGGGCCAAAGCCCGCCGGGCCGCGGGCTAAACTGCCACCCTTAATCATCACATAGATTTTTACAAGAACTTTCAAAAGGTCACTCATATCATAAATTTGATTAATTATCAATGAAGTCATAAATTAATTTTCACTCGATACATCAATATCAAGTAACACATTAATAAAATAAAAAAAAAATGATGCAAAACTTCCATCCAAAATTGGACTCTCAGATCTATACTCTATAAGTAGGGGTGAGCACCGGTTCTAGTTCTATCCGGAACCGGACCAGTTTTCTGGAACCGGAACCGGAACCGGTTGTAATCGGGTAGGTTCCGATTCCAAATATGAATGAACCGATTTTATCCGTGTAGGTTCCAGTTCCAAAATGGTCGGAACCGGAACCGGACCATGGAACCGGTTTATATGAACATAAATTTTAAACATTTGGCGTTCATTATTTAATTGTACAAATTTTAAAGAGTCGTTAGTAATGGTTTTGCCAGTATTGAAGCTTGGAACGCTCGCGCTAAAATCACTAAGCAAACCTGTTGCTGCTAAGCTCAAGCAACAAGCTGCTATTCACCCTCGGTTTCGTCAATTCATCATCAGCATCGCCCAGGTAACTCCTCATTTATTAAATTTGTCTAAGTCAGTGGATTTTGAAACGCTTTAATGTATCTTAATGAGCTATGTTAAGTAGCAAAGTAGAATTTATTTTACATCATAATGGGAAAAATTAAGATTTGAATCTGCATTGAATTATGTCTTTCGTTCTTGAGCTTCCGCACTCTGATTTGGTCCCCGTTTTTTCCAACGGACTCGTATCGGAATATAATTTTCATTAAAATATTTTAAAATATGATAATTCGGAACCGGAACGGAACCGGTTTGGAACCGAATAATAGGGTACCCTATTTAATTGGATAGGTTCCGGTTCCACTTAGTGCGGAACCGGAACCAAAACCGGTTTTGCTCACCCCCTATCTATAAGAGACTTTCTAGCACGTGACTTTTTAGAGGCTTAAAGCGAAAACCAAAACCCTTAGCACGAACTGAATACTCATCTTCCTGCGTGGCAGCTGTATTCATCGACCGAAAAATGGCGGCTTCTTCAATCACCATCTCTCCAAATTCTTCTTTCACTTCCTCATCCATCCCCAAAACCAAACCCTTGTTCAATCTGACCCCACATTCACTCAAATTCCCCTCCTCCACCACCACCGCCGCCAGTCAACGCGCCACCATCACATTCTCACGCGTCACTTCCATAATCCCTAAAGCCGCCTCCGTAGATTCACGCGCCACCAACGAACCAGCCAAAACCTTTCACGGAATCTGCTACGTGGTTGGCGACAACATCGACACCGACCAAATTATCCCCGCCGAGTACCTCACCCTGGTCCCATCCAACCCCGATGAATACGAAAAACTCGGCAGCTACGCTTTAATCGGCCTCCCCGCGACCTACACCCCGCGCTTCATCGAACAAAACGAAACCAAAACGAAGTACAAGATCATAATCGCGGGCGATAACTTCGGGTGCGGGTCGTCGCGTGAGCACGCGCCGGTGGCTTTGGGAGCGGCGGGATGCGCGGCGGTGGTGGCGGAGAGCTACGCGAGGATATTTTTCAGGAATTCGGTAGCGACTGGGGAAATATATCCGTTGGATTCGGAGGGAAGGCTTTGTGAGGAGTGTAGTACTGGCGATGTTGTGACGATTGAAATGGCTGAGAGCCGTTTGATTAATCACACGACTGGGAAGGAGTATAAGTTGAAGCCCATTGGTGATGCGGGACCCGTGATTGATGCTGGTGGTATTTTCGCCTACGCTCGTAAGACAGGAATGATTCCCAGCCAAAACTGATGAGAAATCTTGTAAGGTTTGTTCATATTTTCAATGTGTTTTAATTCATTTATGTATGCCTTTGGGTGTTTAGTATTAGTTGATCTTTAAAGTGTGGAAGTGTTATTTGTCCTGCTATCTGTGTTAATGCTGAGATGAAGTTTAATGAGTGATGTTTGAATGAAGGTTGCAGAAAATTTAGGAATAAGAGTCACCGGAAATTTGGTTAATTTAAAGTTCAATTATTTTTTGGAAGCAAGATTATTCATGATTTATTGACAACGAACAATTTTAGTGTTTTTGGTTTCAGATTTTGAAATGACTGTAGACACTTGATGTAGCATTTTCTGTTTACTGTATTATTGTGATCGACATGTTTAAGAGTAATGGGAAATTTGATTAGTTTAAAGTTCAATTGGTTTTTGGAAACAAGATTGGTCATGATTTATTGACGATGATGACAACAATGTTAGTGTTTTTTGTTTGGGATTTTGAGATGATTGCAAGCACTTGATATATCATCTTTTCTGTTTGCTGTATTGTGATTGACCTGTGTTGATAGTGTTTTTTAAGCACTATGATATTTAAGCAGTACGACAGAGGTAAAAAGGGGAACTCTCTTGTTTAATACCGATCCGACCACATGAGTTAGGGGCCGAGCACTTGTGATCTGTAACCCGACCACATAAGATCGGATGACCGTGCATTATCAGATCGACAACAACATTCTCAGCTCAAATGACCATTATGACCGACCTCATGAAAACCGAGCATATGGCGAGGCGTGCTCTGGAAGATGACACCCTATTCTTGCGGATAAGACGACAAGTTATCCTATTTTCATGGGGAAAACTGGTGAGTCAGAGTCCTAGTAGGATAAAGAAAATAAATGTAGTTTTGATTAGGAATCCTTATGAGAAAAGTGAATAGTTTTGACTAGGAATCCTTATGGGAAAAGGGAATAGTTTCAACTAGGAAATTCTTGTAGGAGAAGGAATCTGATTTCTACACTATTATAAATAGAAGGGTAGAGTGTGCATAAAGGGAGGAAGTTAAAAGTGGAGATCAAGATCATTATTGTGAGACTTGTAAACAAAAGAGAGAGCTGAGAAGCGTGTTTGAGTAATAAAAGTATCATCCTTTTTGTGCCCGTGGACGTAGGTCGGACCAAGATCCGCCGAACCACGTTAAATCTCTTTGTCGATTGGTGTATTTATCTGTCTTTTGCTAAGTTTGCTTTTGGTCCCCCATAACCAAACAAATTCACTATTGAGGGAGGATTGTCTCGGGAGTAATATTCCCATATTGCCCTGAGACCAAAATCAGCCGTCAACAATTGGCGCCGTCTGTGGGGAACTCAACAAAAAGCAGCTCGCGTAGTAAGACGATGGCAGAAGATGGAAATCACCGATCGTCAAGGACTTCACCAGATAGTTCGGGAAATCCAGGGTAAAGGTCTGTTGGTCGAGCCTAATTTGAGGAGGTTCCCGATTGAGGAGGGAAATAGTAGGGCATACTGTATCTACCATAACGTAAGGGGACATGCCTCGAATGGGTGCAGAGACCTGCGGGAGCAGGTGGAAGACTTGGTGAAAGAAGGCTATCTCAGTGTGTACATAGACCAATCGGTTTTTGAGGTCGACCAAGTTGATAGCGGAAGTCATCCGGTCAGATGCGTGAAATGCTGAGATGCAAAGAGGATGTATTAAGAAGAGCCTTGCTTGTAGTGACCCTTGTAGAGTTGCAAGAAAGACAACGGATCCCAAAAAGGTGAGTAAGACCTCTTCTATATTAGGTTCACATTTGATTATGCTTGTTTGTTATGGCCCACACAATGGTTTTGATATTTGTTTTACGGCTCGGGTCTGCTTTTGTATCGCCGAGTCCGTTCTGTTGATATATGTTTTACGGCTCGGGTCTGCTCTTGTACCGCCGAGACCGATGTCTCTTTTCGGCTCGGGTCTACTCTTGTACCGCCGAGACCGATGTTTCCTTCCGGCTCGGGTCTGCTCTTGTACCGCCGAGACCGATGTCTCTTTCCGGCTCGGGTCTGCTCTTGTACCTGCTCTTGTACCGTCGAGACCGATGTCTCTTTCCGGCTCGGGTCTGCTCTTGTACCGCCGAGACCGATGTCTCTTTCCTGCTCGGGTCTGCTCTTGTACCGCCGAGACCGATGTCTCTTTCCGGCTCGGGTCTGCTCTTGTACCGCCGAGACCGATGTTTCCTTCCGGCTCGGGTCTGCTCTTGTACCGCCGAGACCGATGTTTATTTCCGGCTCGGGTCTGCTCTTGTACTGCCGAGACCGATGTTTCCTTCCGGCTCGGGTCTGCTCTTGTACCACTGAGACCGATGTTTCTTTCCGGCTCGGGTCTGCTCTTGTACCGCCGAGACCGATGTTTCTTTCCGGCTCGGGTCTGCTCTTGTACCGCCGAGACCGATGTTTCTTTTCGGCTCGGGGCTGGATTTCGTTCCCCCGAGGCCACTTGTTTATTCGGCTCGGGGCTGGATTTCGTTCCGCCGAGGCCACTTGTTTATTCGGCTCGGGCCTGGATTTCGTTCCGCCGAGGCCACTTGTTTATTCGGCTAGGGGTTGGACTTCGTTCCGCCGAGGCCACTTGTTTATTCGGCTAGGGGTTGGACTTCGTTCCGCCGAGGCCACTTGTTTATTCGGCTCGGGGCTGGATTTCGTTCCGTCGAGGCTACTTGTTTATTCGGCTCGGGGCTGGATTTCATTCCGCCGAGGCCGCTTGGTTATTCGGCTCGGGGCTGGATTTTGTTCCGTCGAGGCCTTATGGTTTATTCAACTCGGGGTCGATTATGTCCCACCGAGTCGGCTTCTTTGGACTGGGGATGTAACATTCCCCCAGAGCCAAGTCTTTCTTTCAGCTCAGGGTCGGGTTACGTCCCACCGAGTCGGATTCTTTGGACTGGGGATGTAACATTCCCCCATAGCCAAGTCTTTCTTTTAGCTCGGGGTCGGGTTACGTCCCACCGAGAGACTTATCATCGGCATGGGATCGGAGCATCTCCCCCATGGTCGGCCCTTTATTGGTCTGGGGAGGTGACATTCCCCCAGAACCAAATATTCTTCTCAACTCGGGGTCGGGTTACGTCCCACCGAGTCGATCGTCATCAGCATAAGGGCAAATCATTTTCTCCACGGGTAGATATCGGGATCCTCGTTGACTGAGCACATGAAGGTGACGGGAAGGACCAGATTTGCAGCCAATGCATTTTTCTATGCGGTTCCTGGAGTGACCACCGACGGAATCATCGGCACACCAACTTTTTTTTATAGTTCCCGGCATCAACTCGCAAACTCGTTGTTACCGTGAACTAGGGGATAGATGTTGATAGTGTTTTTTAAGCACTATGATATTTAAGTAGTACGGCAGAGGTAAAAAGGGGAACTCTCTTGTTTAATACCGATCCGACCACATGAGTTAGGGGCCGAGCACTTATGATCTGTAACCCGACCACATAAGATCGGATGACCGGGCATTATCAGATCGACAACATTCTCAGCTCAAATGACCATTATGACCGACCTCATGAAAACCGAGCATATGGCGAGGCGTGCTCCGGAAGATGACACCCTATTCTTGCGGATAAGACGACAAGTTATCCTATTTTCATGGGGAAAACTGGTGAGTCAGAGTCCTAGTAGGATAAAGAAAATAAATGTAGTTTTGATTAGGAATCCTTATGAGAAAAGAGAATAGTTTTGACTAGGAATCCTTATGGGAAAAGAGAATATTTTCAACTAGGAATTTTTGTAGGAGAAGGAATCTGATTTCTACACTATTATAAATAGAAGGGTAGAGTGTGCATAAAGGAGGAAGTTAAAAGTGGAGATCAAGATCATTATTGTGAGACTTGTAAACAAAAGAGAGAGCTGAGAAGCGTGTTTGAGTAATAAAAGTATCATCCTTTTTGTGCCCGTGGACGTAGGTCGGACCAAGATCCGCCGAACCACGTTAAATCTCTTTGTCGATTGGTGTATTTATCTGTCTTTTGCTAAGTTTGCTTTTGGTCCCCCATAACCAAACAAATTCACTATTGAGGGAGGATTGTCTCGGGAGTAATATTCCCATATTGCCCTGAGACCAAAATCAGCCGTCAACAACCTGTTTGGAATGGTATTTTGCTGAAATTGTGTGACGGGAGGTGAAAATGGATTGATGTCTTAGTAATCAGTAATATGTCTTCTTCTAGATAGGACAGATGGGTAGACTTGTCCAGGTTTAGAATATAAGATTCAATTATTTAGTTCATAGAATATAGAGGGGCTTGTAAACTAGTTACTTAGTGATGTTATTTAGTTTGATTATGCTGCACAATATCACTTTGCAGTGTGCCAATATCAGTTGGATAATTCCATATGTGTTATTATACAAACCTTCCCAGTTGCTGAATTTTGTTCTGTTATACTTATCTATTTGTTTGTTTGTGCAGTTTTTGGAGGGTCTGCTTGCAGCATCGTATGCAATTACATAGACTATTGGTAATGTAGATTGGAACTCTACTTTTCTTATGCCTTCAAACTTACATATGTCGCCCTTATATCAGAAGATATAGCTTTCTTTGCTTAGATGCCAACCTGCTGATTATTGCTTTGGCTAAATTTGTGGCTTTGAGTTAAATTTATTGAAATTTGTGAACTTGACTAATTATTTAATCTGGTCTCGAATATTACTGACTTTATTGAATGGATCGATGTTATTGATCTTTCAATATTTAATTTTGTCTAATTGTCTTGACTAAGGCTGCCTTTTTGTTCCTTTTAGGGTCAGTTTGTTTCGACGTAAATGATTTCCGTAAGTAAAATATTTTAAATGATAATCATTTCTGGAAAGGAAAGTATTTTCCAATGTTTGGCTATCACTAGAAAATATTTTCCGGAAAACGTTTTCTGATGTTTGGCAACATCAAATATGTTTTTCAAAAAATATTTTCTAGTGGTTAGAAGTAGGCATTGCAAAAAGATCCGGCTTTTGCATGAATTCGTATTGTCCGAAAAAAATTCCAGTTCCTGCTTGTATTCGCACGGATTTGGACACGAGTATTTCTGAAGGTGGGTCCAGCCCAAATCTGCATATACCCAAAAGACATGAGTTCGTAAAAAAAATTCACGGATCTAGATTTTTAGATATCGTCCAGTATACCCGAGTCCGGATCTACTTGGGTTTGGAATGCCGGGACACGGTCCAAAATTTTAATACTTTTATAAAATATAATTGAAAAAAATGGGACTTCTAGATCATATACGATATATGAAGATCCGGTCTGAATATATCTTGATTTAGACCCACATGGATCCAGATTCTCAAGACCCAAGTCCATAATTTTATTAAAAGATAAAAAAAATTCAGATTTCTGGATTCGGTCCAGGTATATCCGGATCCGGATTCACTCGGATCCGGAATTTCGGCACTCAGATCCATAATTTTATTAATTTCATACAAATATAAAAGAAAAATATTAAAAAATATGAATTTATGTATCCAGTATGGGTATATCTGGATCCAAATCCACGCGGGTCCGAAATCTTGGTTCGGTTTCGATTGGTCTCGGGCCTGGGTCTCGGTCCTAGCGTGGGTCTCAGCCCCGGCTGCTATCCCGGCCCCAGTCTCGGCCCTGGCCCCTGCCCCAACCCCAAGTCCTGCCTTAAGACTACCCGAACTTATGGTTGGATCTGGCCCTGATCCTGATCTGGAGTCCGATCCTTTCCGGAAAGCAACTTATGATATTTTATTTCTTAAGTTGTTTTCCGAAAAAGCCAAATGAATTTTACTTTTACTGGAAATTATTTTCAATTGACTTTAATTTCCAATGTCAGCTGCAAATTATGTAATTCATTTTCCAGAAATCATTTTACGTCCAACTGAACATATCCTTAATTGGATATTTCAGGCATTCCATTCTCTTTAGTTTCTCTTTATCGCGAACTAGTTTTACCTTACCATTTAACTGCATCTACAGTGATTAGATTATTTTAGACGGAGAGCTATTTATCAAGTGATGAATAAGTTTTGTGAATCTAACCATTTGGAACAAATTGCATAAATTATCAAAGTTTGAAAGAATCATTGAATCCGCCAGAATGATTAATATTGATATTGTTCGATCAGCATTAATAATCAACACTTCATTAATACATGACCAATCATATTCTATATTTATTTTTGAAAAATTTGATTCATATTTCCCCACTCCAAAAATTTGTAACTCAACTCAACTATCTATGCTTACGTCGTTGATGATGCTCGTCTCCCGTTCAGCTGGTGGCGGTGGCGAGGACTCCGGCTCATATCTGGACGGTTTTCGTTTAAAATGTCAGTCATCATCACTTGACTCGTAGTCCCCACTACCACCACCACCACTTGTTTTCAATGCATTGGCAGAAGAAGAATATTAATTGTGATAATACCCATTTGAATTAGACGAGGGCTTGTGATGGGCAGAGCACCGGCACCAACTGCTGGTTCTGAAGAAGAGGAAGAAACCTTGCGCTTCTTGCTGGTGGCGGCTTCTTCTTCTTCCTCGAGGAAGCTAATGCAAGAAAACACTCCCCTTGTGTATTTTCTTTTTGGTCTGCTGCAGTTGATGTTGAAGTGGGCTTGCTGGTCGTGGTGGTGGGGTTCAGAGGAATGCTTTGGAGATGAATCTGAACGATGGTGATGGTTGTTGCGATCACGATTACGCTCCCTTAACCGTTCACGGTCATGGTCGTAATCATAGTCATAGCCACGGTCACGGTCAAGGTGATTGTGGTGTTCGGACTTTCTCTTGGGGTGTGGTGGGTGGTGTTTCCGGAAAAGATCTCACGGACCTGTGGCAGTGGTGATCTGTGGCTCAAGCTTGGGGAATTGATTTCTGCGCTTGAAAGTAAATAAAATAAAGCCAAGTCGGCAATTCATTTGATAAAATATAGCATTTTTTCACTTCAAAAGACAAGAATGATACATCTACACCCATACGTGATTACCAAAAGCTTACAAACCTGCTTGACTGCTTCTAATTTCACTTTGTTAATTTACTTTCTCATTTATGTCCATAACTCGTTAATTTAATTTATTAATGAAATTCCACAGATTAATCAAAATTTTACCTTAAAAATCAAGCTTTTACCTGTCCTTCATGCATGTTTTTCTTTAGTCAATTTCAACTTAAGAGGAAAAAAAATTAGCTTATGGTTTTGTGGGTTAGGTACTTAGTTTTGGGCTCTATGGGGGAACTTACCATTCGGTGATGCTTTCGGCTTTTGAAGCTTCAACTTTTTGCGTGTAAAGAAAGAGTGACCCCTAAGGTTAGTGATTTTCATGAACCCGTGAAAATCTGATTTGAGGGTGGGGGCAGAGTGGGAAATAATGAGGAAACTTTTCTGCTTGAGATGTACACTTCTTAAAAAATCAATAAGCCAGATTCAGCAGCAGCACTCACGCGGGTGTATAAGCTTAATATTATAAAAAAAAACGTTTTGACGGTAGGCATATGATGCTCAGACACCGTCTATATTTTTTAGGTGGTGTCTATAAGAATAAGTTAGGCAGTATTAGGTGGTTTTATTTTTTATTCAAAAAAGTAGAAAAAAAAATTAAATTTGGAGAAAAAAATATAGATATCTGTCTAGAATTGTCTAGGCAGCCGCCTATACTCTCCTGATTCGCCTAGAACCGTATAATTGTATGACATTTCCTATCAACAATTTTTTTAGAACAATATGTAAGCTAAATTAACAAGTTATGGAGATAAATGGGAAAGTAAATGAACAAAGTGAAATCAGAAGGCAAGTCACGCAATTGTGTAAGCTTTTGGCAATTATCTCATGTAAAACGATAAGTGTCATTTAAACATCAAAACAACATGCTATTAACAAATCAAATCAGAAAATACCAAAAACCCTAAAACCTAAAACATAAAACTGTAGATTAAAAAACCTGTAATATGCAATGACGAATCCAAGTCGAGATCTCTCTCTGTCCTTAAGAATTATTGGCTCCGTCACATGTGCTTTACGGATTCGCAATTAAACAATGTTCTCTCAGGATAACTTGGTTCCTTCTTATCCAAGGAGCACTCCTTGACAAGTATATGAACTAGGAAAATATGAGGAATTCTCTCTCAAAACCAGAAGACTCAAAACGGATTTTTGTTCTGTCTTTTTTGGATATGATTGCTTCTTTTATAAGGCATGGAGGGGTGCCAAAAGGGCACCCCTTGGGGTGGGATGCAACCCTCATAAGGATTGCAACCTTCCCTTGCACCCCTAGTGTCAAAAAGACATAAACACCCATCCTTTAATGAATATTGCAAGAATTTCCAACAATCCCCCACAATTCTTCTAATATTCATGTCGACACTTGAGAGAGTTACCATGAACTAAAGTTGCATCGAAATAAGTAGCTTTCGCCTTGAATCTTTCCTAGTGAATGACAATCGGATTTACTTGGCAAACCAGTGACCCATAGTCTTGAACTGTTCTGCCGTTAGTGTAAACCAAGACAATTTCCAACACACAGCTTTAATTCGACCATTTTCCCGTTCTACGGTTGTGTTCATTTTGGCCCTGAACAACGGTCCTGGATTCATCAAGCACTTTAGGGTAACCCGCCTTTCAAAGTTCCCATGGAAGCGGCCTCACTTCTTACTTGAAATATGTGATCTACTATGAAGATGTAATCTGTCTTTACCCCCATTATGACTCATCTCCTAATATAGTGATCATTAAAAGCCTTAGCTTATCCTAACCAATGACAGACATCACTCAGTGTCATTATCGGAATGAGAAAGAGTACAAAACTCTTCAGTGCTTGTTTTGAATTGCACAAAGTTTCTGTTGTCCCTTTTGAACCTAGATTTGGGATCTCCAGTCAGTTAGGTTGGGTTTCCACAGTGACAATTCTTAGATTATAGGCTTCAAGCACATTCCCCTTGATGACTTCTCAACTTGCTGTCGAGGTAAACCTTTAGTTAGTGGATCCGCTAGGTTTTCCTTCGACTTAACATAATCGATCATTATTATGCAACTTGAGAGCAGTTGACATATGGTATTATGTCTTCGACGTATGTGTCGAGACTTACCATTATACATTGTATTTTGGGCTCTCCCAATAGCTGATTGGCTATCACAATGTATGCTAATCGCTGGCACCGGTTTGGGCCAACTAGGAATATCCTCCAGGAAGTTTCTAAGCCATTCTGCTTCTTCCGCTATTTTGTCTAATGCTATGAACTCTGATTCCATAGTAGACCGGGCAATACATGTTTGCCTCGAGGATTTCCATGACACGGCTGCATTACCAAGTGTGAAAACAAATCCACTCGTAGATTTGGAATCCACCGTATCACATATCCAGTTAGCATCGCTGTATCCCTCTAGTACAATAGGATATCTCTCGTAATGTAGCCCATATTTTGAAGTTTCTCTCAGATACCTCAAAACTCTTACTATGGCTTTCTAGTGGTTATGTCCTGGATTGCTCGTATATCCGCTAAGTCGGTTCACAGCTTGAGCGATATCAGATCGTGTGCAATTCGTGAGATACATCAAACTTCCGATGATTCTCGAATACTCTAATTGCGATATGCTTGAACCAGTATTCCTTGATAGATGAAGAGTTAGGTCTAAAGGGGTTCTAGCCACATTTAGATCCCCTGTGATATATTTATCAATTATCTTCTCAATATAATGAGTCTGAGATAATATATATCCGTCTGATGTCCTAGAAATCTTAATTCCTAGGATCACATCAGCTATTCCCATATCTTTCATATCAAATCTGCTGGATAACACGTTTTTGGTAGACTGAATCATTTCATGATTACTACCAATTATCAGCATATCGTCTACATAGAGACACACAATGACATATCCTTTTTGAGTTGATTTGGTGTACACACACTTATCACACTCATTGGTTTTGAACCACTTGACAACATCTCTTTGTCAAATTTCTCATGCCATTGTTTAGGTGCTTGTTTTAATCCGTACAAGGATTTTACAAGTTTGCACACCTTATGTTCTTGTCCAGGAACACTAAACCCTTATGGTTGTTCCATGTAAATCTCTTCATCCAATTCACCATTCAAGAATGTTGTCTTTACATCCATTTGATGTATTTCAAGATCAGATATAGCTGCTATGGCTATGAGCATTCTTATCGATGTGATACGAGTCACTGGTGAATAAGTGTCAAAGTAATCAAGGCATTTCTTTTGTCTATAACCTTTTATGACAAATCTTGCCTTGTACTTATCTATTAATCCATCCGTTTTCCTATTCATTTTGAATATCCATTTGTAGCCCAACGGCTTACAACCTGGTGGAAGATCTACCAACTCCCAAGTATGGTTCTGTAGGATTAAATCAATCTCACTGTTAATAGTCTCTTTCCAAAGAGGTGCCTCCGGAGAAGACATAGCTTTTTTATAGCTTTGAGGCTCATTTTCTAACAAGTATGTCAGAAAATCGGGACCAAACGACTTAGACGTTCTAGCTCTTTTGCTACGTCTAGGCTCGATTGTCTCAGTATTTACACGTTGATCTGATTCTTGGTCAACCCGATCACTGTCCTTGACAGTATCAACCGTTCTTTTGAGAGACTATGTTCTTTGTCTTTCCTTACAAGGAAACGTCTCTTCAAAAAATGTCGCATTCCTTGACTCAATTATCATATTCGGATTGATGTCAGGAATCTCAGACTTGTGTACCAAGAATCAATACGCACTACTGTTGCGAGCATATCCAATGAATATACAATCAACAGTTTTGGGTCCTATTCTAACCTTCTTAGGTTTAGGAACCATTACTTTGGCAAGACACCCCCACACTTTTAGGTATTTGTAAGAAGGTACGAAACCTTTCCACAACTCATATGGTGTCTTGTCCAATCTTCTGTGAGGAAGCTTGTTTAGAACGTAGTTCGCGGATAGCAAGGCTTCCCCCCACAAGTTCTGGGGTAAACCCGAACTCGTCAACATGACGTTCATCATTTCCTTCAACGTTCGGTTTTTGCGCTCCGCAATTCCGTTCTGTTGAGGAGAATAAGGAGCAATGGTTTCGTGAATAATTCCGTGCACAGAACAATATTCACTGAATGGTGAAACGTATTCACCACCTCTATCACTCATGATTCTTTTGATTTTCTTGCCAAGCTGATTTTCAACTTCGTTCTTATAGTGTACAAAGCTCTCAATAGCTTCAGCTTTGCTCCTCAGTACACATAGCAGAATCTTGTGCTGTCATCGATAAAAGTGACAAAGTACTTTTTACCGCCTCTTGTTTGCACAATACTCATGTCACACACGTCAGTGTGTACAAGTTCTAAAGGTTCAGAACTGCGTTCAACAGAATGAAATGATGTTCTATGCATTTTTGCTTCAACGCATGCCTCACACTTATGTTGGCTATCAATTGCAAATTTAGGTATAAGGTCCATGTTAATTAATTGATGCATGGTATCATAATTAACATGTCCTAACCTCTATGCCATACATTTTGTGACTCAATAATATAAGCAGAAATACTAGCTTTATTAATAGCACGATTGACAGTGATTACATTTAGTTTGAAAAGCCCTCAGTTAGGTAACCTTTTTCCTACATACATATCATTCTTTGTCATTACAAACTTATCAGAAACAAATACAAGCTTAAAACCAGCCTTACCAAGGAGAGATCCCGAGACTAGGTTCTTCCGAATATCTGGAACATGCAATACATTCTTCAATGTTAGCTCCTTTCTGGATGTCATCTTCAGAACCACTGTGCCTTGTCCAACCACCTGAGAGGTAGATGAGTTTCCCATTGTCAGATGATCGCCGCCATCGACCTTCTGATACAAGGAAAATATCTTGCTATCTGCACAGATATGACGAGTAGCCCCAGTGTACCCACCATTCTCTTGGATTCCCAACTATGTTGGCTTCAGTTACCACTGCTGATAGTTCCATCTCTGAGATCTCATTAGTCAGCTGCTCACCTTCAGTGACATGGGCCTCATTTTTCTTTTTCTTGCCCTTGTCCTGAGACTTCTTATTTCTGCAGTCCTTTGACATATGACCGCTCTTTCCACAGTTGTAGCATTTCCCCTTGAACTTATTGTTCGAAGAATCAGCTCCACTGTTTTTTCTATTCTTGCTACCCTTTACACCCTCAATGATGTTTGCCTTAGACTTCATAGTCTTGCAGCTGGCCTTCTCGGACATCCTGTTGTCCTCCTCGATCTCAATCGAACACTGAGCTCTTCAAGGCTCATATGTTTCTTTTTGTGTTTCAGATAGCTCCTAAAGTCCTTTCATGAATGATGAACTGCAGTTCTCCCAACTGAGACATCACCGTCCTTGAATCTACCATCTTGTAGTCCAGGAACCTACCAACGGTAAATTTCTTTTGTCCGGCATCCTCGGTTTTGTACTTCTTCTCGAGAGATTCCCAGAGAATCTTCGCAGAAGTCATGCCTTAGTACATATTGTACATGGTATTGTCAAGACCACCCAAAAGGTAGTTCTTGCACAGGAAGTCTCCAGACAGCCATTTCTGTTCTCGCAGTTCCTTGGCCGTTTCCGATTCACCCTCCACAGGATCCATAGGATCTTTGAGGAAATTGGCCAACTGGAGAGTTGTCAGGTAGAACAACATTTTGCTCTGCCATTGTTTGAAATTTTCCCCACCAAACTTCTCCGGCTTTTCTCCATGAGAGACCAGTACTGTGATGTTTCCGCTAGCCATTTGTAACTGGAAAAATCAACAGGGGTCAATTAGTCTACAAAAGACGAATTGCACAACGATCAACGAATGATCTTGTTAAAAGTGATATACTAGGTTCCCACTTGTTGTTCTATTGGACGGTGGTTCCAATAAACACAAGTCCTTGAATTTCAACTAAAGATTCTTTTAGAAAAATGAATAAACGAATATTCCCAGAGGACGAGGGGGGTCCGGAGTAACCACTTAAATCCCTGACCACTTAGGCTCGTATCGCATTTTTGATAGAATATTCTTTAAACACTTTTTCAAAAGGATCTCTTAGCAATTCAAACCCAGAACTACATTTATTCAATAGCACAGACAATATACGATATGTGTAGATATATGTGTAAGTGTCAATTAAGATTGGATGGAATTTCTTGTGTATGATTACACTTTAAATTCTCACCCAAGTATGCAACACACAATCAATTTCAACTTTATCACTATGTGTATGCTTGTGATAATTGAACAACCTAATAATAACTTAAATCTATACTACCAAGATTAATGTGTTACAGTATATGATTTGCTAAGTTAATATTAATTTAAGTTTGCAGTTTATAACAATTCCATGACTATTTCGTTAGTGTCGCGTTCGTATCTACGTTCGAACTAGACTGTCCAGTGTGGGTACGTTCGTGTTGCGTTTGATAACGCGTTCGAACGAAGTGTTTCCAGAGAGTTCACGTTCGTGTAGCGTTCTATAACGCGTTCGAACAAAATAATTCCAGAGAGTTCACGTTCGTATAGCGTTTGAAAACACGTTCGAACCGAATGATTCCAGAGAGTTTGCGTTCGAGTTGCGTTTAAGACGCGTTCGAACGTTCTTAGGCAGAAGGCTTGCGTTCGAGTGGCGTTTGAAGACGCGTTCGAACGTTCTTACGAAAATTCAGATTTAAGCCTTTACGTTAGTCGGGCGTTCGAACGCCCTACGGGTTTTTTCATGCACAAACTGTATTTTTTCCAGAAATTTTCTTAACTACGCATGCAATTTAATATTTAACAACACTGGCAATAAGTTCTTAAGATTGTAAAACGATTAGTGTCATTTAAACATCAAAACAACATGCTATTAACAAATCAAACCAGAAAATACCAAAAACCCTAAAACCTAAAACATAAAACTGTAGATTAAAAAAACTGTAATATGCAATGACGAATCCAAGTCGAGATCTCTCTCTGTCCTTAAGAACTTATTGGCCCCGTCACAGATGCTTTACGGATTTGCAATTGACCAATGTTCTCCCAGGATAACTTGGTTTCTTCTTATCTAAGGAGCACTCATTGACAAGTATATGAATTAGGAAAATAGGAGGAATTCTCTCTCAAAACCAGAAGACTCAAAACAGATTTTTGTTCTATGTCTTTTTTGGATATGATTGCCTCTTTTATAAGGCATGGAGGGGTGCCAAAAGGGCACCCCTTGGGGTGGGATGCAACCTCTTAAGGATTGCAACATTCCCTTGCACCCCTAGTGTCAAAAAGACATAAACACCCATCCTTTAATGAATATTGCAAGAATTTCCAACATCTCAAACATCATTGATTCACCCTGAGGGTGTGACTAGGGTGTAAAAGTATCATTGTTGTTTTCTCTTTGGATTTGTGTGCGCGTGTTGGCACTCCCCTTTCTTGTGAGCGTTTGTTTCTCTCATGTTTGATTGACTTTGAGTTGGCCACGATTCAATGAGCTACAATTGGACCAAGATTTAACCCCCGATTTTTATCTCCGAAGCTCCTAATTATGATTTTTATTTATTTTTAACTTAAAAAGACATAAATATTCCAAATTTTCCAGTATATTAATACAAAGTTATAGAGTGGACAAATAAAATATATATAATTCAAAATTGATTATGTTTAATGAAAGATAACACATCGAAGAGGATCTGAAGCGGAAAATTAAAATTTTTTTATGGGTAATTTATGACCAGTACTCAAAAAGTAGGGGTGATCACGGTTTCAGGTCAAACTGCAACCCGATCCGAACCGCACCGCGCGGTTTGAAAAAAATTAAAAATGATTTTCGGGTCAATCTGAACCGAACCGTAAATTTCGGGTCGGTGTACGGTTTTGACCCAACCGTGACCCCAACCGCCCAAAATCGCAAATTTTGACTCAAACCGTGACCCGAATCGCCTAAACCGCAGACCCGCGTTCAAATTAGATATTATTTTATATTTTTCTTCTTCTTTAATCATGAAATTTAAGATATTTAATGATCATATAACAATATGAAATGTATAAATGAAAATTAAGTATTTGTTCTCTTCAATTATTATGTGAGAACATACAAAATTTTCTTTAAAAAATTTATAATTCAAACCGCCGACCCGAACCGTCCAAACCGCTAAACCGCCGACTCGAACCGCCGCGGTTTTCCTTATCAAATTTGCGGTTTCGGTTTCTAATTTCTCAAACCGCCAACCCACGCAGTTTGAAATGAAAAACAAAAAAACCGACCTGAATCGCACCGCGAACACCCCTTACCTATACCTATGCTAATCTTGTCAACTTTTAACTTTCTTCTCATACTTAAAAGCACCAAAAATCTCCGATGCGAACTCTTTAGAATCTCTCGTTCCTGTTAATATTACCTGAAATAAACATATTAGGGTAATTATTGAGCTGCTAAAGCCGAGTTGAATCCTTTGCCATTACCATTTCCTTCTCAGCTTTATTTTCTTCTCCATCATCAATCTTCATTTTCTTTTCTATCTTCTTTTTTTCTCCAGCAGCCCCTTTCCCCCTTCTCAGCTCTCTCTCCTCCCTCGCTGGCAGCCCCTCGCCACCTCTCTTCTCGATTTATGTTTTCCTTTTTTGGCTGTGTTTTTTTTTTTTTTTTTTTAAATTTTTTGTGTCTTTTGTTTTTCCAGATCTATATATGTGACTTCACCCTTTTGTATTGGTAGATTTCCAATTTTATGTTGGGGTTTTGTTTTCTGTTTTGCAGGAATAAAGTCATTTCATCAGCCGATGGAGATATGTGAGAGGAAGATGGTAGATCTATTTTTGGAAGTGCAGATTGAGTTTTGTAAATTCCTTATAGATTTATTTATTTTCTTGTAATAGATTGTATATGAGTTGTTGTAAAAGTTTGTAGTCTGTATATTGTGTTTTTTTTCCTGTAATTGTTCCGGATTCCGTATTCGCCAACACTATCAGAGGTGAGACATTTAGGCCAGTCCGTAAAATCCTCCAGCTCCTTAAGTAGATTTCGGTGTGAATACGACTTCTGATCGGAATATTTTTAAAGGAAACACGATATATGATTTTATGTTGTTAGACTTCGTCCTAACTAGATTCTAGTCTTAGGTTCTCCTAAGTTTGTAATCGTGGCAAAATGACCACATATTTACACTATTGTGGTGTTCTATTAATGATATATTTCAAAAAAAAAAAAAAAAAAACAGAACATAAACAAAGAATCTCCGTGGATCAAAAATCATAATCAGACAAGTACAACATACTAGCAAGCAGCCTAAATAATTTGCAAATTGAGAGCTACTAGATGAATCTAGTAGCTCTACAAAATGAATTTAAATATTTTCAAGAATTTCGTGGTGGCCTAGCCACCTCAGGCTTGCAAGTGGTTACACCTATGTATATAAATGTGTTGATTAGTGTTTTTGTTAACGGCCAGAAATTGCAAATGTTAGAGGATGTCATCGTTCAATCAAATAGGTGATGTGACACAACAATGCTTAGGAGAAATTTGTCCAGATGAGAGAAGCGACAGAAAATGCCCAGGCAACTGAATGGTCCAATCAACCAGGCAACCGAATCGTTTAATCGGCTAGACAACCAAATCGCCTAATCAGTAATGCAGTGATCAACTCGAGGAGCAGTTGCGTGAACGTTGTCACAATCTAACAGTTGAAGGCGAGTAAGATATGGAGAAGTTGGACCACATTCCCACCAGTTATCACCCACGTTTCCAGCAATTATCATAGGTGGTAAACCAACGAGGAGCACGGCCAAACAATTATTACAGGTGGAAAACCAGCGTAAAGCACGACTATAGCAGTTATCACAGGTTGCAGGTGAAGGAACAATGAGTTATAAAACGTAGGATAAATAAAAAAGACTCACACGGGCAGATGTGATTTCATTTTTTAGTAACATTAGTTATAAATTGTGTCCTTACGTCCCTTAGAGACATTTCTCAATCAAATCAAACGTCTCTTTTGGGAACTTTGTTCCAAGAGGTTTGAACATTACACGATCTTTATCCGCGATAAAATTTACCATAATATGGATAAATTCATTTCAACCAGTAACTTGCTGATCGGTAGTAAACACACACGTAACGCAAGCGCACGTATCGCTCAAGTAGTATAAAATATATCGATCCCACGAGGACTTAATACCTATGCTATCAATTTACGAAGCTAAATGTTTACAAGTATCTAATTGATTTGATTGTTGGTTGGATGGTGAATTTTATCTAAAACAAGTAAATAAAACAAAACAAAGGTACATTTTAAGTTTTAAACAATGATATGAAAATATACAGGGTTGTGAATCCTACCAATATCTTTCTAAGGATGAGTTGATTACCTTATGCTTGTGTAATATGTCAGTTTATTAAACTGGAACACGAAGTTATACAAAAGCCTCTTCCGATGGTCAGATGCAAACACCCAAAGTAACCCAATTAACTATATTCCTATGTTAATTAAGAAACTTCGAATTCATTAAGTTTAAGTTCCAATTATGGCTACCCCGCCCGACAGGTATATTCCTATCTTGTAAGGAAATCTCAACAGTGAGTATGTGAGCTATTGAGTCTACAGCTAAACCTAAAATCCCTTTTCCAAGATCATTTTAAGTTTACCAAATCAATCTTATTATTGGCCAGTTAATAAGAAGCATTAAGATTAAGACTCAATAAATAAACCAGTATATTACTCAAAACACAAAATAACCAACTTATAAACCAGTGATATTGGAATTCATCACAACCCTAGATAAGGTATTTAGTTACAACACATACCTAGGACTACTAAAGACATAAATAAAGAAAACATCATGCAACTAATTGAAAACTAAAAAGGTAAAAATTACAACAATGAAATTAAATGTTAGGGTTTGGGGATCCATTTTTATTATTTCAAATCTAGAAATCTCTCTTATTATAATATATAAATTTGCGTTATATTACCAACCGACCATACAGGCGGTATCCTGATTAAGTCAGATTTTTAATTAATTCCAACCGACCATAAAGGCGGTATCCAATTAAGTCAGGTTAAAATTAATTAATTAAGTCCAATCGACCATAAAGGCGGTATCCCATTAAGTCAGGTTTTAAGATAATTTATATATTATAAATGGAGATTAATCTAAATTTAATAATAAAAGCTTCACCTTGACCCCAACAGAAAGAAGTTACCTACTCATGCTTTTAATAAAAACAAAGAAAGATTTATTACTTAAAATAAAAATTAAATACAAGAAAACTGAAATTAAACAAATAAGATACTCTATTCTTAGTATTCTAAGGAAATTCCCCAGAAGAAAGTATGAATTTTCCTTCTGAATTCAGCCTCAATTTATAGGCTCCAAAATCGCCACGCATCGCAACGCAAAACGCCTGCGCGTCGCGACGCGTGTTACAGTACTGTACAAGTGTCGGCAGCTCAATAATTGTCTCGGAGTTGCGACGCGTTGAGGGTTGGCATCGCGACGCGGGTTGAAATGCTGACGTCATGATGACGCATGGGATGACGCGTGTCAGCAGCAAAATTATTGGTTGCGCGTAGCGACGCATGAACAGAAAATTTCCCATTTTGATTCGAATTTTACTGTTTTAGTCCCGATTTAATTTCAGTGAGTTCCGAAACTTTATTTATCTGTAAAATAACACAAAACACTTAAAATATTCACAATACCCGAGAAACTATACAAAATATTAAGTAAAAGGCGCGGTAAATATTGATATATTTTCCGCTTATCACACCCCCAAACCTAACATTTTTCTAGTCCTCGAGCAAAACTACAAAATAAAATACAATAAATACTTAAATTAATCCAAGCGACTTTCGTAGGGATCACGGTTGCATTTAGCGTATGCAACAAGCCTTTAAACCCTAAGTGTCCCTAGTTGATGAGTTGTAGTCTCGTGAAGGCTTACATCGACGATACCTACAAACATCAATCAAATGTACAATTAAACACACAAAACAAGTTAGTGACTAAATAAGTGAAATTCTTATCCAAGTTAATAGTTGTTTTCTTTCTTTCTAAATTACCAAATAAGTAAATTCTCTGATTATTTTTACCATTCTTCATATACACAACTAACAAGGTATTAATCAATTCATTGTGCCCACAATATTCATAGTGTAGTTGAAAAAAGAGTAATGTTTTTGTCCTAAAGTTATATCAGAATTCACACCTTTTTGGCAATGGATTTTTTTTTAAAAAAATAACATAACATCTTTAATCCATGTAACGAGCTTTGGGCCAGTAACTCCCAAACCAGTTGGCTTTAGGGCACTAGGTGTTAAGACACCCCTACAGACTTAATTACTCGGATATCAGATGTTAAAAGTTCTACCATTTGACGCGAACAATCACTACTTATTGAGGCAAGATGTCCGGTTACTAAGTATAAACTTTATTATTATTAACTCAGGCTTTTACCGTTTGACGCGAACAATCACTACTTACTGAGGCAAGACGTCCGGTTACTAACTAAAAACATGGTTAATTATTTATATACACAATTTTTTTCTTTTTTTTATTCCATCGCTTTCAGATGATTCTTCTAATAAACTATGGCCCTGAATATTACAAACTTTTCACTTACGACCCATGTCCGTATGTTACCATGCATGTTGATAATACATGTCAAATGAGCATATGAAGATCCAATTTAGTCAGTATTATGGAGAATTCAAGAATTTAAATAATTCAAAAGGAAATAAACAAAAATTAACTTGTTACGAAATAGGTTGAGATACGTCGCAGGAGTGGAAATTCTTTACACAGCTATCTCAAACACCATTCCACCTGGTTAGTCAAGTTTAAAACATAAAAATCAATTTTTTTAAATTTTTTTTTGAATTTTTGACTAAAAACCTAGCGAGAACAACACAACGAAAAAAAAAAAAACAAGATATTAGTAAACTATTCCCCTCCCCCAAATCTAATTAAGCCATTGTCCCCAATGTTTAAAAAAAAAAAGTTTAGAAGACAGTACCTGGTTAGCGTGAAATTCTACATTTAAAAAGAAAACTAAAGGTTAAGATCCAGATTTATCCGACGCTTCTTACCACGATCATTATCAGACCAGTTTATCTTGGAAAGGATATGGTCAATTTATGGCTCAAAAGCTAAAAGTTGGTCAATTAAATCATTGGCTGTTCTGGCAGTGAAGAAGATATCTTTTATGGGTTTTGAAAGGAACCCATTTCTCCAGAAATCGCACGATGCATTCCTCTCCGTTTGATTGTCCTATAAGATTCGCCTCTGCCAGAGATTTTGGGATGATTCCCAAAACTTGACTACCTCTTTCCTGTACGACCCTTGAAACGTACCCCATTAGTCCAAGATTGCCACCGCCATATACTAAGTGCATATTTCTCTCAGCCATGAATCTACCAAATTCTTGTGCTGCCTCAACAAATTCTGGTTTAGAACTAGAACTAGTACCGTAAAATACACAGATATTAACAACTCGTCTTCTTGAAGTTGCTTCCATTTTTTATTTTTATTTTTATTTTTATTTTTTAATATTATTTTCTCAAATCTGGATATCTATAATAGAGCAATGACAAGCTGCATTTATAGATCATGAAAAAGGGTGAGTAATAATAGCACTAGCACCTGTCAAATGACAATTATTAACTAAACAATAAAATAAATCGTGAAAGTAAAAAAGTCTGGATCTTGTCGGCGAAAATAAAAGAAAATAACAAAACAAATCATAATTATTAGTTAAAGACAAAGAAATAATAATATGTACAGGTAGTAATGGCTTGAATGACATCTATGTGTCAGAGACATGCTTCCCATCAAATTTTCTTATAAATTGGCAAACATGGTCTTTTAAAGTCAGATTCCTGAGACTTAATTGTTGTCTTTCTTTTCGAAATTGTGTATGTAAATTGCGAATTTCGTGATACACATATCCACCGAGATGCGTCTCAAGAGTCAATGATATGTCATCTAAAGACTCCTTACTCATGCCATCCATAATGAATTTTATTTTATCTTCGCAGTTATCAGACACCATTCCTAGAGAACGACAATGAGTATTACATGTACAACGTGCACATTTATAGCAAACACCTAATCGTTTAGCTCTTCTTTTCTTAGCATAGGTGTTTTTTCCTAAAATAGGCAGAAATGAAATAAAAGAATCAGATGACTCACCTGCCAATCAGACTTGTGCTTCAATTATCCAACGAATGTCACTAGGAATACCTTTGATCATCAGAAGTCTCATCCTTTAAATACGTGCTTTGTAGACTTTCATCAGAGAGTTTTGAAGGAGAGAAGGAAAATGCTTGTGAAGTTTTGCGAGAACGTCTTCCATTCTGTTTGTGACTTTTCCTATAAAAATTAAACACACAAAAATAAAACAACCAAATCTCAATATATACACAAATTGCATGGGTTGCCTCCCTGCTAGCGTTAAGTTTAACGTCGTCAGCTAGACATGACTGCCCAAACGTTAGGCTGGATCTGCCAGTGTGAGACTTTTTTTTTGTCGATCAAATGATTCTCCCCAATAGTGCTTGACACATTGGCTGTTTACCCTGAATGTGTTGTTGGAGCTGAGGTTATGTATCTCAACTACTCCGTAGGGTAACACTTGGGTAATCAAAAATGGACCTGGCCACCTTGATTTCAACTTGCCAGGGAAAAGTTTCAACCTTGAGTTATATAACAACACCTGCTGCCCTGGTTCCACTTGTCTTCGCACTATTTTTTTTATTATGCCACTTCTTGTCTTTTCTTTGTACAGTTTGGCACTCTCATAAGCATGAAGGCGAAATTCCTCCCATTAGTTCAGTTGGTATAGTCGTTTCTCTCATGCTGCTTGCAGATCAAAATTTAGCTTCTTCAATGCCCAATACGCTTTGTGTTCGAGCTCCACAGGCAGATGACATGCTTTCCCAAAAACCATTCGATATGGGGACATTCCAATGGGTTTCTTATAAGCTGTCCGGTAGGCCCATAATGCGTTATCTAATTTTATAGACCAATCCCTCATTGTTGACCCAACGGTTCTCTCCAAGATTATTTTGATTTCTCTGTTGGAAACTTCAACTTGTCCACTTGACTGCGGATGGTAAGCAGTGGCAACTTTATGAGTAACTCTGTATTTGGATAGGAGTGCATCGAAGTATCTGTTGCAGAAGTGTGTGCCACCATCACTGATGATCGCTCGAGGTGTTCCGAAGCGAGTGAAAATATTCTTTTTGAGGAATTTTAACACCACTTTGGAGTCATTTGATGGCAATGTTGTTGCTTTAACTTATTTGGAGACGTAGTCTATTGCAAACAGAATGTACATGTTTCCATATGATGGAACAAAGGGTCCCATAAAGTCAATACCCCATACATCAAATATCTCCACTTCGAGAATGCTTTGAAGAAGTCATTCATTTCTCCTTGAAATATTTCATGTTCTCTGGCACCTGTCACATTGAAGAACGAATAAGTGAGCATCTTTAAACAAGGTAGGCCAGAACAAACCTGATTGTAGGACTTTGGCTGCAGTTTTATCTTCGCTGAAGTGTCTGCTGTATGGTGATGAATGATAATGTTGCAGGACACTATTGACCTCCTCATGTGGTACACAATGTCGCAATAACTAATCAACACAATGTTTGAATAGGTACGACTCATCCCAGACATAATGCTTGACTTCTTTGAAGAATTTATTCCGTTGCTGATGTGTCCATTCCAACGGCCATTTCCTCGATACTATGTAGTTTACATAGTCAGAATACCATGGGACTTCCTGCTGCTTGATGGCAAACAACTGTTCATCTGGAAAAGTTTCTTTGATTGTCAGTTCATTGTTAGTTGTTTCTCAATTTTTGAGACTTGACAAGTGATCTGCCACTTGATTTTCTGACCCCTTATTGTCTCGAATCTCCAAGTCAAATTCATACAGTAGAAGCACCCAACGGATCAATCTGGGCTTGGCATCTTTCTTTGCGATCAGGTGTTTGATTGCTGAATGAACAGTGTAGACCACCACTTTGGGACCCAGCAGATAGGAGCGAAATTTATCAAAAGCAAACACAACTGCGAGCAACTCCTTTTCAGTTGTTGTATAGTTGAGTTGTGCTTCATTCAAAGTTTTGCTGGCGTAGTAAATGGTGTGAAAAATTTTCGCCTTACGTTGTCCCAAAACTGCACCTACAACAAAATCACTATCATCGCACATCACTTCAAATGGAAGCTCTAATATGGTGCTACTATGGTGGGGGCAGAGACCAATTTATGTTCCAAGATTTTGAAAGCATGGTTGCATTCTTTGGTGAAGTGGAAAGACCTGTCTTTCTCCAGCAGATTGCACATAGGTTTAACAATCTTGGAGAAGTCTTTGATAAATCTCCTGTAAAATCATGCATGCCCAAGAAAACTTCGAATCCCTTTGACGGATGACGGTGGAGGTAATTTTTATATCGTCTCGATCTTTGATTTGTCTACCTCTATTCCATTTTGTGAGATTCGTTGTCTCATGATAATGCCTTCATGCACCATTAAGTGGCATTTCTCCCAGTTGAGTACCAAGTTGGTATCTTCACATCTTTATAACACTTTTTCCAGATTTTGCAAGCAGTGGTCGAACGAGTCTCCAAACACTGAAAAGTCATCCATGAAGACTTCCATGCTTTTTTCTTTCATGTCTGAAAAGATGGCCATCATGCAACGTTGAAATGTAGCAGGAGCATTACAGAGTCCAAATGGAATCCTGCGGAATGCAAAAGTACCATACGGGCATATGAAAATGGTTTTCTTCTGATCTTCTGGTGCAATGGAAATCTGATTGCATCATGAGTACCCATCCAGAAAGCAGTAGAATTCACGTCCCACCAGTCTGTCTAGCATCTGGTCAATGAATGTTAGTGGGAAATGATTCTTTCATTTTGCTTTGTTCAGCTTCCTGTAGTCCATGCATACTCTTCATCCAGTCACTGTTCTTTTTGGAATCAACTCGTTCTTTTCATTGGTGACTACAATCATTCCTCCTTTCTTGGGTACACATTGCATAGGACTCACCCAAGTCATGTCAGAGATGGGGTAGATGATGCATGCGTCCAACCATTTGATGATTTCTTTCTTTACGACTTCTTTCATGATTGGATTCACTCTCCATTGATGCTCCACTGTGGCTTTGTACTCGTCGTTCATCAGGATTTTGTGCATGCAAAATGATGGACTGATGCCTCGAATATCTGTTATAGTCCATCCACTAGCTCTCTTGTGCTCGCATAGAACTCTCAACAACTTATCTTCATGCACCCATGTTAACGACGAAGAAATAATCACAAGTAAATCATAAGATTTTTCCAAGTATGCATACCTGAGATGGCTCGGAAGCAGCTTTAGTTCCAGCTGTGGTGGTTCTTCAATTGGGGCTTGATTCGCTCATTTTTCGGCAGTTCCAAGCTTTCCACATGTGGTGTCGCTCTGAAGCGAGAGGCTCCATCAAGATAGTTGATACATTCCAGAATCTCATCATCTACCTCTCTGTCAATCTTATTGGTGATGCATGCTTCAAGTTTTTCAATGGAAAGTTATATTGTATCTGTGTTCTGGATGATACTATCTATTACATCAAGTCTGAAACATTCCTCTTCCTTTTCATCATTCGAGAATTTCATGGCTTTGAAAACATTGAATGTTACTTCTTGGTCTTGTACCCTTATGGTTAGTTCACCTTTTTGTACATCAATAATGGTTCGACCTGTAGCCAAGAATGGTCTCCCGAGGATGATGGGTACGTCTTTGTCTTCCTCCATATCAAGGACAATGAAATCTGCTGGGAAAATGAATCTATCGAATTTGACCAATACATATTCTACTACACCTCTCGGAAATGTGAGTGATCTATCAGCAAGTTGTAGAGTGACTGGGGTGGGCTTTGCTTCTCCAATCTACAGTTTTTTGTAAATAGACAAAGACATCAAGTTAGTATTAGCACCTAAATCACACAAAGCCTTACCGAAGTAATGTTCTCCTATGGTGCAAGGGATGGTGAAACTGCCAGGGTCCTTCAACTTTGGGGGGAGCTTCCTGTGAATAATGGCAATGCATTCTTCTATCAATGCTACCGTCTCGTAATCTCCCAATCTTCGCTTTCGTGATAGAATATCTTTCATGAATTTGACATAGCTGGGCATTTGTTCCAATGCTTATGCAAATGGAATGTTGATATGCAGCGTTTTGAAGATCTCCAGGAATCGAGCAAATTGCTTGTCCAGTTTGAGTTTCTGGAGACGTTGTGGAAAATGTGGAGGTGGAGTGAATCTTTCTCGATCATTTTCTTTTGCCTTTTTTTCCTCCATCTGTGGATCTGCTTTGTTTCTTTCTTTTGGAACTTCCTCAGTAGATGCCTTGACTCCAACATCTTTGTTGATTTCAATGTCGCTTTTCAAAGTGATGGCTTGACATTGCTCATTCCCTCTGTTCCTTGGATTTGGTTCTGTGTTGCTAGGAAGGGTACCTTGCGGTCTGTAACTCTGAGCATTAGCCAGTTGTCCTAATTGATTTTCCAGTGCCTTTATAGAAGTTGATTGATTTTGAAACATAGCATTGTATTTGGCTTCTTGGTTTTTCATATGGGCAAACACTTATGCTATTCATGGTTCTTTTTCATACTTCTGGCCTTTGTTCTGCTGTTAGAATCCGGGTGGTGGATTGTTCCTTTGCTCTGTAGTGTTGCTCCATGCGAAATTGGGATGATTCCTCCAACTTGGGTTATAGGTATTGGAATACGAATTGTTTATCTGTCTGTTGAAATTACCGACATAGTTCACAGTCTCATCATGTTGGTTGTAAGATTCTACCTCTGGTGCTCCTCCATATGGTGAACTTGTGGATCCAACATTACCCTGCATGCTAAGAGTTTCCAGATATTTTCATATCTGATCCAGCTTGGCATTCATTGCTGTGTTGGCTCCTACTTCATGGATTCATGCTATTCGTTGGATAACGCTCATTTCTGTTGGCCACAGGGAATTGTTGTTGGCCATTTCTTCAATTAAGTCTCAGGCCTGATCTTCTCCATTTTCCATTAAATCTCCTCCAGCAACACCGTCTATTGTAGTTCTCATTAGTCCAGAAAGTCCATTGTAGAAGGTTTGGACTTGTAGCCAATTTGTAATCTCATGGTGAGGACATTTTCAGAGCAATTCCTTGTATCTTTCCCATGCTTCACAAAGGGATTCAGAGTCATGTTGCACAAAGGATATGATATCATTTCTCAACTTTTAGTTCTAGCTGGGGGAAAATATTTTGCAAGGAATTTAGTGGCAAGAGTGTTCCAAGTTGTGATGGAACCTGCTGGTAGTGAATGGAGCCAAGCCTTAGCTTTGTCTTTCAAGAAATATGGGAACACACGCAGACGCATTGCTTCCTCTGCCGATCAGTTGTAATTGAATGTGCCATAAACTTCCAGGTAGTTGCTGGTGGGTATTAGGATCGTTAGTTGCACTTCCCCCAAACTGAATTGATTGTTGTATCATCTGAATGCATGTTTTGATGTCACACGCATTTTCTGGTAAGAGAGGAAGTACAATGCATGATATGAATCCATCAACCACCGAAACTGTTCTGTCTCAAATGGGAATTGGTGGTGCAATATCCAAAGGTTCAGGTTCTTGATTGTTCATGTTGATCAGTTCTTCTTGGCCTTCTCACCTTTCCATTCTCAACTGTCTGATAGTTCTTTCAATTTCTGGGTCAAGCGGACGAATTTCAAAGCTTCTGGTTCTTCTCATGTTGTGTCTGAGAACTTGTAACACAAGAGAACAAAATAATAAGTAAAAATAAATTAGACACAAGTAAAATATCTAACCCCAAAATTAATAGTAAAAGATAAATAACTCCCCGACAACGGCGCCAAAAACTTGATCGGTGGTAAACTCACACGTAACGCAAGCGCACGTATCGTTCAAGTAGTATAAAATGTATCGATCCCATGAGGACTTAATACCTATGCTATCAATTTACGAAGCTAAATGTATACACGTTTCTAATTGATTTGATTGTTGGTTGGATGGTGAATTTCATCTAAAAGAAGTAAATAAAACGAAATAAAGGTAGATTTTAAGTTTTAAACAATGATATGAAAATATTCAGGGTTGTGAATCCTACCAATATCTTTCTATGGATGAGTTGATTACCTTATGCTTGTGTAATATGTCAGTTTATTAAACTGGAACACAAAATTATGCAAAAGCCTCTTTCGATGGTCAGATGCAAACACCAAAACTAACCCAATTAACTATATTCCTAAGTTAATTAAGAAACTTTGAATTCATTAAGTTTAAGTTCCAATTATGGCTACCCCCACCCGACGGGTATATTCCTATCCTGTAACGAAATCTGTACAGTGAGTATGAGATCGTGAGCTATTGAGTCTATGGCTAAACCTAAATCCATTTTCCAAGTTCATTTTAAGTTTACCAAATCAATCTTATTAGTGGCCAGTTTATAAGAAGTATTAAGATTAAGACTCAATAAATAAACCATATATTACTCAAAACAAAAAATAACCAACTTATAAACCAGTGATATTGGAATTCATCACAACCCTAGATAAGGTATTTAGTTACAACACATACCAAGGACTACTAAAGACATAAATAAAGAAAACATCATGCAACTAATTGAAAACTAAAAAGGTAAAAATTACAACAATGAAATAAAATGCTGGAGTTTTGGGATCCATTTTTATTATTTCAAATCTAGAAATCTCCTTTATTATAATATATAAATTTACATTATATTACCAATCGACCATACAGGCGGTATAAGTCAGATTTTTAATTAATTCCAACCGACCATAAATGCAGTATTCAATTAAGTCAGGTTAAAATTAATCTAATTAAGTCCAACCGACCATAAAGGCGGTATCCCATTAAGTCAGGTTTTAAGATAATTTATATATTATAAGGGAGATTAATCTAAATTATAATAATAAAAGCTTCACCTTTACCCCAGCAGAAAGAAGTTACCTACTCATACTTTTAAGAAAAACAAAGAAAGATTTATTAATTAAAATAAAAATTAAATACAAGAAAACTGAAATTAAACAAGCAAAATACTCTCTTCTTAATATTCGAAGGAAATTCTCCAGAAGAAAGTATGAATTTTCCTTCTGAATTCAGCCTCAATTTATAGGCTCCAAAATCGCTACGCGTCGCGACGCGTGTTACAGTACTGTACAAGTGTCAGCAGCTCAATAATTGTCTCGGAGTCGCGACGCATTGAGGGTTGGCGTTGTGACGCGGGTTGAAATGCCGACGTCATGATGATGCATGGGATGACGTGTGTCGGTAATAAAATTATTGGTTGTGCGTCATGACGCAGAGGATGTTGCGTGTCGCGACGTTTGAACATAAAATTTCCTATTTTACCCTTTTTGATTCGAATTTCACAATTTTAGCCCCGATTTAATTCCAGTGAGTTCTGAAACTTTATTTATCTGTAAAATAGCACAAAACACATAAAAATATTCACAATATCCGAGAAATTATACAAAATATTAAGTAAAAGGATGGTAAATATCGATATATTTTTCGCTTATCACTTGCATTATGAAAACATGGCCAAACATATGAGTTCGTTAAATAACATGATGGCCGAATGTATGGGTATGAGAGCTTTCCCACAAGGAAATCTTGTGCCTCTTATCATGTTAAATTTGAGGAGTTACAATGATCAAAATAACGATCAGTTTAATGTGTTAACAGTGACTGAGGGTCGGAATATTGGGCCAAGTAATGGCACGCCGTCACGAGGGACACTTGTATTAGGGGAACCTCGTGGAGGGACAACTCATGCCGACAATAGTCAAAGTTTAGGAACAAATAGTAGGAATCCACCAGTTAACATGGTCCAACATGAAAGTGTGATGCCTCAAGGTTCACAAGGGCAATGTCAGTATAATGGTCAGCCTTAAAGGAACAAATGGCCGAGATTTTCAAAAATCAATTCAGTTTCGTAGTGAGACTGATACCGCCTAAATATAAGAAGCCATATCCTGATTTGATTGATGGGACCTACCCTTGGGCAAAGAATTACAATATACCTAAATTTTCCTTATTCATTGGAATATGAGAGATCTCCATAGTGGAACATATTGGGAAGTTTACTCTCCAGTGTGGTGAGGTCAATGATTTCAATAACTTAAGGCTTTTCCATAGTTCCTTATTAGGAATGGATTTCTCATGCTTTATCAACTTACGACCAAACTCAGTAGAAACTTGGTATCAAATGGAATAATTTTTCCGTTCTCAGTTTTACATGACTGAGTTAGAAGTTACGCTAGCCAATTTGGCAAAACTGAGGTAGTTACCAAATGAGTGGGCTGAAATTTCTTCAGAAATGTCCAAACAACCAGAAGCAAATGCTTCACACCTTTTCCAGAAAAGAAATTTATGAAGATAATTCAAAGTTGTTTGAGCTTTGACTTAAAAAAAATAAGTTTTAAGATAGAGAGTTCGCGGGCCTCTTTTAACTTACCACTAACGTAGTTAGATATGAACGACTATTGAGAGAAGAGTAACAAATGAAAAAGTCAAGTAGGGGCACTTACTATAAGGATTTCAATTATGAGCTAAGCATTTTTTGAGGTTAAAACAAGTCAAATCGATTTATGTCTGGCCGAAATAGTCGAAAGAAAGTCTTATATATGTATGGTTTTAGCCGAACCATGGATGAGAGTTGAAAATGACAATTCAGCTTAGGAAAGTGAGAAATTTAGGCTGAGCGACCGATATATTTTGCCAAATCCTGAGCAAATCAAGAATAAAAATTGTTTTATAAATGGTTTAATGTGTGGTCTCATTTGACTAACAATAGTCTTGTATTTCGAAACATGTTACATGATGCTATCGAATCATGACGAATTACGTTTGAAAGCAAAGATAAAATGGTTGTAGATGAGAATTCTTTACCCAAGCTAGTAAAGATGAATTTGATCAATCTAGACTTAACCAAAATAAGCTTGTCGAAATTCTATCTGGTTCTATATAAAGGTTAGGACGATCCACTTCCCAATATCTTTGGGCAGATATATTCTAACAAAGAAAGAAAACGACAAGAAGATTTATGTGTTTGTTGCCATAAAAGCCTAGAATGAATGAGAGAGTTAGAAGAAACTTGTGAAACGAGGCTCCAACTAAATAGGCAGCCAAGAGCATGGTAGCCAATGATATTTACACCAAGATTTATGGAGAACACTCAAACTTCGTCCATAATGTCATAAAATTCAGGCTGCAACTACGCAGGTATAATATATGGCATTTGTACAACTAACAAAATGGGAGGTTTGTTCCCATCGTTGAGGTGACAAGGAAAAATCTGAGAAGTCATCAAAGAAATTATGTTTGAATGATGCGTTTGAGTTTTGGGGTGACTCAGCCTAAAGGCTCACGCGAGTTAAATGTTAGCATGAGACAAGTTGGCAGTAAAACAGTTGAGAAGAAGCTCAGAGACGACCTCATAGAAACAAAACACTTCAAAAATGTAAGGAACGAGCAAGGTTTGATTGCCAGGAAAAAGATGACGAAAAGACGATGAAAAAACACCCATTATTATCCAGTTTGGCAACATGCCTCCGGTTGTGGCTAACCATGATCTCTTACCCGAAGAATTTGAAGGGAATGGAAGTAAAGCTTAGTAAATAGAAGATGATGTCTACAATGTTGAAGAATCAGATGCAGCAACCTTCACATGGGAAGAATAAAGGAACTTCAAGAAGACGGGATGACTGAAATTGAAGTGGAGATTGATCTTCATGTCGAAGCACGTAGGAGTAAAATATCCCATAACCGCCTATTAAAGGAGCTATACGAGGCAATAAATCTGGCCATTGGAATTTTAGGAGAAGATTTATGGCGTTCTTAATACTATGTGCTCTACGGAAAACCCAAGCTAAAATAGAGAGTGCCATATTCAGATAAATGGGTGGCATTGGCCAACAATATGGATAATATAGCTTCATCTAGTAGCACACTGCCATCTTTGGGTTGGGAGTTAGATGGACCCAAGTGAGAAGCGGAAGAAGTCTTAACATTTAGGCCGAGGAAAGCCAATGAATATATGTGTTAGGGTTGGTGCTCGGAGTGCCAATCTGGATCATATTTATGTCCGATTCATAAATAAGAGCAATATTTTTTTTCCATAATATTACTTATTTATGATTGCACCTCTTGTATTTTATTATATATATTCGACCTAATTCGTTAGATTGAAACTAAATCATGTTTAGTGATATATACATATTAGATAAAGACCCGATAATATATAGTGTAGTGCGCAATTTCAATGTAGCTTATAATTGACATTGGGAAGTGTCACTACTAGATATATATTATCAAATTAAGTTCTTGGTCAAGATATACTGACACAGGTCGGTTAGTAAAAATCTGCTGAGACCAGTACATGTTGTATATCATGACTTGGTCCGATGTTTTATCTCAATGAACCATGAGTCTCGGGAGACTCGTATAGACGTGTAGGTATTTACTTGATAAACATTGAATGACTTATCGAAGATTACCTAATAGATGGTACACCAACATCAATAGGAATCTTCTCGGGTTGAGTAGCATAGTGATTCTTTGACTTGAGATACCACTGTGGATATATGAGTTATACTCCACACTTAGATGGAAATCATGTCACCAATCTATTAAGATCGGACCTCCGCCTGTTCGTTGGGTGTGGACTCATGATCATGATATCCTGTGTATATCAAGATATGATCCGTCAGTGGGATTAGCAATCCGTTAAATCCATAGATTCGTGGTACACTGTAGAAGTGAGTCCTAAGTGTTTTTATAAGATTGCTAATAGAATCGTCGATGGGATTATACCTATAGAGATTTGACGTTTATATCTATATCTATGGAATAATCCAAATACCTGTAACGAAGGGATTATACGTATGCGATGACCTCGACTTGTATAGTTCAGTGAGTTTATTTGTGGTCATCATAATTTACGGGTGGGTAAATTATGGACACAAAATTGGATTTCGTGACAGATATGCCTAAACTTAAAGAGTCTCACTAATGAAATAAACTCGTAGAGCACTAGGGCAACTTTTATGAATAATATTGATTATTTATAAATCGTTTAACGGTTAAACGAAAGATACATGCATATGAGGCCTTTTCGTCATTTTCTAATTATTGTGTATTTGTATTTAATACTTGATTTTATTAAATATACATTAATTAAATGTCAAATTGTGATATTTGACATATATCATTAATATATGTATTTAAGATATTTAAAGTAAATATAATACATATATTTGGATATTTGTATTTAAATAATTATTTAATTTTAATTGTTAAATAATTAAAGTACTTAAAAATATAAAATATCTAAGTTGATATTTATTAAAAGAAATGATTAAAGTGTATAAGTTTGACTTTTACATTTATGATAAATGTTATCATTTTGATTTTTGATTCTTTAATTTGTTAAAAAGAAAAATTTATTCTTTTCTTTTTGACACCAATTTCGGCCATGACCTAGGGTATTTATAGGTTTTGTTTTTCTTTTTGTTTCACACTTGTTGAAGCCACCAAAAACATAAACAAAGGAGATTTGAGAGAAAAAAGAAGAAACCAAGAAGTAATGCAAGAAAGCATGGATTTAAGTAAGTTTTTCCAACTATCTATTAAAAGAAAACTTGTTCCTTTTATTCTTGGCTGCAAAATATGTTGTTCTTAAGTTTTCTACTCTCTTATGTTTGTGTTTTGATGGTTGGAAGCATGAAAGAAAGATGTATGCATGAGTGTTTAACAAAGTATATAAGCACACTTTTGTTAATTTGATGTATGCTTATAAATGGTATATAAGCACACTTTTGTTCATTTGATGTTCTTTTTGTCATTATAGAGTTGTTAGGCCACTAATTTATGACCTATAATTGTTCTTGAGTTGTTTCAAAGTGGTGAGACTTGTTTGGTGTGTTAAAGAATTGATTAAAGTGTTGAATTTATTCAATTTAGTGTAAAATGATCAATTGGAGTAATTTGAGAAATTAGGGTTCTTAACCTATTCCAATTTTGGGGCTTTTCATATATGTGATGCATTATGATGTATATATAATGTATATTAAATTTGGTGATGATTGGATTTCATCTTGACTTGTTTTGAACAAGATTAGACCGAATTACAAAACCTGAAAAATTCAGGGTGCATTCGACAATTTGAGTTTTTTGTGGTTTTGTGTTGCAATTTATATTTTGATATATTGTACATGTTCAAAATCATTTTAGAATCATCCAAAATTGTATTTGACAATTTAAGGACTAAAATGAACAAAATGCAAAGTTTAGGGGTCTCACGGTAATTATGAGAAAAATCTGATTTTTGGATAAAAATTTAGTTTTTATTTATTGAGTAATTAGAATAAATTGGTTTATTTTAATTTCCCAACAAAAATAATTATCGGAAATTATTTTGGAGTGAAAATACGCGAAAAAGCCGGAAAACGGCGTTACCGGGTAACAGCTTCCCAAACAGTGAACTGGTAACTGTTCGGGCAGTCCACAAATTGTCCAAATGTTTTGGGGCTGACCTGGGCAGTCCCCATGTTCATTGGTCGGTCGGTTCCGTCGGAAACGAGTTTTATGCTATTTTACGGAAAAATATTTTCGTAAAAATTTCGTGGAGTTTCAATATTATTTATATCGTTATATGATATCGAATAAATATATTTAGGTGAAGTATGAATGAATTATTAATATTGGATATTGAATAATCTATTGGTAAGTTTAAAAATTTTAAACTACGATTTCGTCTGAACAGCGCTTCTGATTTTGAGGAGCAACTCTAAAGTTTAAATACATTATTGGATATTGAATAATCTGGGTTTATATAAGTGAGCAACTCTAAAGTTTAAGAGTAAGCCACTGATTTTGAGGATCCTTAAGTCTAATTGACTAGAGGAACCTCAAGTTAAAAGTTTTGAGGTATTTGTCTAGGCTAGCACCAAGGGCAATACCTGTGCACTCAATGCGTAGTCTTGCCGTTAAGTTTTGGCTTTGGTGTGTGCACCTTTGGAGGCCACACACTTGGGTGGCTCTTTGGAACGTGGAAGAGCTTGCTGAGTTCGAGAAAAGCTTGTAGATTGGAGGGAGGACTGGAGGAGTCTTCGGTTCAAGTAAGTCTTTTTCTTTCTTAATTGTAATTAGAGTTCTTATGATAGTTAGCATGTTTAGGTTTATGTTCTTTGCATGTTTTATGAGTTTTTATGCTTAGAATATATAGTAACATGCCTAGGCTTGTAGAATAATCAAAACAAATGGGTCTTGGGCAAAGGGATAGCGGCATCATAATTTATTCTTGATTTTCCGCTGCGCACTCGCGGCCGCTTCCCAACAGTGGTATCAGAGCGCCGTTTTTGTTTTGATTAGTTCTCTCTCATTTGAACTCGAAATTGGGTGTGTAAAAGCTCGTTGGAAATTTAACACCCTGAACTTAATTTTAGGAACAAGTTTTGCATGATTTGGTTAAGATTTGAATTGTGAAATTGCATTTAAAGTTCACACATCTGTAAAAAAATGTGAATAGTAAATTTATTTGATTAAAATAAAATGCAATATTATAATTAAATATTAATCAAAGTTATTTAATGCCTAAAATAATTCCAACATATTAAAACTCATATGCTTGATGATTCTATGTATGATTAGAATTGGCATGATTATTTTAGGGTGCAAGCATCTAGAGACATTCTAAGGAAATAGAGAGTGTATTGCTTATCCCTTAGCTAAGTAATTATTCCATGATGAACTTAGAGATTTATTACCTTTACAGCTAATAGATATAAATCACTTGTTTATAATAAAAGACATTATAAAAGATAAAAGTGGGGTGGGACCAAGGAGTTAATAAAACTTTCCAAACTAAAGTTAATTTAACCAAATGTATTACTAGAGTTGGATAATGATTTGGTGTATTCCTTCACTCACTACCTTTTTATAGCCAAAAGGAAAAGCTGTGAAGACATCTAGATAATCATTTACTCAAAGCTTACCTTAATGCATATTTAAAGTGTTGGATTAATTTGGAGGATCTATTGTTTATTCCTATCACCAAGGCAATAATAGCCTAAGAGGTAAGGGTATTTAAGAGAGTTCGCTCCACCCTCACTCTGTGGAATT
>SKCR01021733.1:0-121678 GCA_019454045.1 Zanthoxylum bungeanum | reverse complement strand
CTATTATGACAAAGTGTCATGAGTCCGAAATGGATTCCATGTATATCAACAAGTTGGATACTAGTTGATGTACCATAAGACATTGTGCCTATTGGTACTTTATAAGTCTTCAAGGAAGACATACATGGAAGGCAACATACCAACGTACTAAGCTAGGCTTGTAAAGAAAAGGTAGAGTTATCAACATTGTGTTGATTCCGACGAAACCTTTTACATGTTGCCATTGTAAATCCATTTGGATAATGCTTGCTAAAGATGTGTATTTCATTTATGAAATATGACAGCTTAACGGAAAATCGCTTTCCTGAAAAGGAAACCTTTCGGAGGATGTTATAACATCCTGTCGGTTTTGTCGTACCATAACAAGCAAACAAGGTTTGCAGGTTATTCGATCCATGTTTGGATTGAAGCAAGCATAGATTCTTGGAATTATCGTTTTGATGTAATCATAAAGGAGTATGATTTAATTCAAAATAATATGATTCTTGTGTATATATAAAAGGGTTAGTGGGAGTGCACTGACAGGATGTCATGTAAGATAATGATAATATGTCATTTCTTGGAAATGATATTCCCATAAAATAATCGGTGAAAGCTTGGCTTTCCTGATAACGACTATGAGTCGTAACAAAGGTACTATACAATAGTTATAACGGTACAGTGAGCTGGAAATCTTCCAAGCAAGATACTGTTGCCGGATAAACAACAAATGCGGATTATTGCTGCAGCGAGGCAGCAATAGAAGCCATTTGGATCGATAATAAATCTAATTAGATTAGATATAGTTCTGTTAGCGGCTGAGCTAGGCGTCAGCACAGGCTAATGAATTAAAGGTCTCATCGACGATCCAGATATATACTTCTATATTCATCTGATTCGTTCGGATCATACATCGTGGCGATGTGGTGATCGTATAAATCACGTCAGACGATAATCATGGAAATCCGCTAACGAAAAACCTTTTCTCAGCAATTTGAGCAAACCGTACATAGTTCGGGTGTTAGACACTCGAGTGACTGGCTATGTGCCAAGTGGGAGATTGTTGGATAATATGACCCATAGCGTCACTATTTGTACAGATCACGGTGTTGTTGTACAAATTAACTATGTGACAAAGGAGATTGCACTCTTATCATTTGTGATTAGATCACCTTAGATGTATAAATGATTAGAGGTCCCTATGATTTATTCCTGGACGGAGAATGATATGAGACAGTATCAGTCCACGAAGGATTAATCATTAAATATCCCTAGCCGGAGTATTATCGAGACAGGACATCGATAATGCGGAATAGGCTAGTATTGCACTTGTGGGCGTTGGAGGGCACAACGGCATAGTTCTCATATATTTAAGTATTGGATACTTATGCAAATGCGATAGGAGGTTGTGTTTCACCGATGGTACGGGAAACAGCTTCGCTCTGGATAGACCCCTCGGAATCCCATTGGTATTATGACTATGTGTCTATGGGAGTCCGACATCAGGGTAGGTGTATTTGGTCTTAACCTGAGACTTGCACCGCTAATGCTTACGACAATCAATATACTTTAGTTGAGGTCGTCTAGGACTCTAACCGGTTCTGTGTACGCCAACTGCTGGGTATATTGAGAATCGTATAGTATTGGGTGTGATGTCAAGACGGAAGTATCACTTCAGTCATAGTGGAGATGATGTCACGCAGGATACGGTATTAGTGCTCTTAAGTGTTGCGCAACCATCGGGATATTATGACTAGGTCATGCATATCCGATTATAGAGACTAGTTACCAGACATCCGACATGTGCTTCGGACGGGGCAGACACTTATCCAGCCCCAGCCCTAGCACGTGACTATCCGATACTGGGCCGATATACACAATACTTGGTATACTACGCTTGATACAGATCTTAAATATTCTTAGATGGATATGACCGGAGAATTGGGTAGACTTCGTGCTTTGCTAGAAGCCGATCGTGTCTCGTAAATCGGTAGAACGTAGTACTTGGTACGTACGTGATTCGGATACTCCGACGACCGTATTTACTACCGAATTATCCGGGGATCTCACGGGTCGCTTCCCAAAGATTCACCGATGACGTATGACTCGCACTTATATTAATCTGGGATTAATAAGATGAGAGAGAAAATTAATCTGGGATTAATTACAGAGATATTTTATCTGGGATAAAATATCAATTTAAAGAGAGAGAATTATTAATTTGGAATTAATCGATTAATTAATATATTTGATATATTAAATGAAATTGGATTTCGACGCGGAATTAAAATTAGATTTTAATTCGGGCGAGCGAATTAATTTAGAATTAATTCGTTAGCGACGTGAATAGTGATTTCGCTAGGCGTAATCATTTAATCACGACGCGACGGAAAATTCGTTAATTTGGAATTAGCGAAACCGAGCCCGAGATTATTTACGAGCGCATTCGCATTTCGAATTCGAGCGCGGCTCGTCAAATCAAGCGTCAAATCGCTAGTCGCATCTAGCGTCACATCAAGCGTCAAATCATGTCACTTTGAGTGATGTGACAATTGATTAGATTGATTGATTGAAGAGACTTGATGTGAGTGGTTGGAAAACAACTTTTTGAAGGTTGATAGAAATATAATTTATTTTATTTGGTTTGACTTTTGGTTGCCAAAAGTTTTGTATTTGCTTTTATTATTTGTAGAAAATATATATAAGCAAATTAAAACCAATTTTCTAACACACTTTTCATTTCTCTCTCTCACCATTTCTCTCCATTTCTCACGCCATTAGAGGGCTGATTTCTTCTTCAAATTGGGCAGTGAACTGCCGAGCAAACCAAGAGGAAAAAGGGAAGCAAGTGTGATTTTGTGGCAAAATCGAGAGTGCTAGCACACTCCGGGATCAATGCGAAGGTGATAAGGGAAGTATACCCATGAGCCGGGAAGCCAAATGTTGAATCTTGGAGCTTCAAATCTTGAAGATAAGGGGCGAATTACACTGTTCACAGCAGCCCACTGCCGCCCAAACCAGTGTGCAGAATTTCGTTTTTGTTGCACAAATCGTCGTTCAACCGCTCGATGTAAGTATTCCGCACTTCCGTCGTTGTATTCACTTGTGTATCATGCTTGAGTTTTGATCTTGGGACCTATAGAAACTCCAACATGATGTGTGGACCTGAGTCATAATGACATTTGGGTCTATAGCCTAAATTTGACAGGTACAGTTTGTCTCATACTCTCTAAGTCAGTGAGTCATTGGTTTGGACAGTAATCAACGAGTATGTCGTATGAAGTCTCCATGTCATTTGGAATACTGATATTGCTTAGAACAGACGAAGGTCATGCTACTTTTGACTCGACCAGTCAAAGATCCATGAGTCTTCAAGGTTGACTGGACCAGATGAAAGTCTATTAGATTTTCTGACCCGACTAAGGTATAAAGAGTGTTCAACGTCATTTGGACCAAAAGAAGGTCCAGGAGAATGTATAATGTAACCCGACCCAACAAAAAGGTCATAAAGAATATCCCGTCGACTGGACCAGATGATGATACATGAGTTAACCTGACCTGATGAAGGTCATTAGAGGATATCCCATCGACTTGACCAGATGAAGGTCTAGGATAATCTCAAGTTGGTCAGACCTGAAGAAGGTCAAAGGGAGTCTTCAAAGTCATCTAAACCATATGAGGGTCCAGGTATTCAACCTGACCCGACAAGGGTTCTGGGAACATTCCCGTCAATTAGACCAGATGATGGTCTATGATAATCTACAGTCGACTAAATCTGAAGAAGTTCCATGGGAGTCTCATCGTCGTTCGGACCAGATGAAGGTCCCGGAATCAATCTGACCCAATGAGAGTCTTGGGGAATGTTTCCGTCGACTGGACCAGATGAACGTCCAAATAATATCCAATCGACTAGACTTGAAGAAGGTCTGGGGGAGTCTTTAACATCATCTGGATCAGATAAAGGTCCAGGTCTTCAACCTGAATTGACGAGGGTCTTGGTGAATGATCTTATCGATTGGACCAGATGAAGGTCCAAGATAATCTCCAATTGACTAAGCATCTACGAAGGTCTATAAGAGTCTTCAATGTCGTCTAGACCACATGAAGGTCCATAAATCAATCTGACCCAATGAGGGTCTTGGGGAATTTTCCCGTCGACTGGAGCAGATGAAGGTCTAAGACAATCTTCAGTCAACTAGACCTGAAGAAGTTCCAGGGGAGTCTTTAATGTCGTCTGGATCAAATGTGTTAGGGTTGGAGTTCTGAGCGCCAATTTCTTATGTATTTCCCTGTAAATACTCTTGTATATATTTTATTAATGAATAAAATATACAGTTTTTGTAATATAAATTCTTTTATATATGGTAAATGTTGGACAATTATGACCCATAGCATCACTATTTGTACTGAACATGGTGTTGTTGTACAAATTAACTATGTGACAAAGGAAATTGCTTTTTTATCATTTGTAATTGGATTACCGGGATATATAAATGATAAAAGTCCATATGATTAGTACCGGATTAATAAGATATGAGACAGTATTAATCCACTAAGGTTTAATCATTAAAATATCCATAGTCGTAGTATTATTGAGATTGGACATCGATAATGTGGAATAGACTAGTATTGCACTTGTGCGCGTTGTGAGAGCATAACCGCATAGTGTTGGTTTCTATTAAGGTCCCAAGATCATAAACAAGCATGAAATATGTGCGAATACAAATCAACGAAGTTGCGGAATACTCACATCGATCAATTGAACGACGCTTTGACGAACAAAATCAAATTTCTGCCCTTGTAGCAGTTCACAGCAGTGACTGTCACAGCTCACTGGTTTTGGCTCGGTTTTGGTCATTCGTCAAGCTCCAAGCTTCGTCAAATGATTCCCGGCTCATGGGTGGACTTCCCTATCACCTCCGTATGTCTCTCGGAGTGCTAGCTCTTGTGATTTTTGCCACAACAATCACACACTCATGCTTCCCATCTCACGATTTCTTGACAGAAACCAATGAAGTATTTTGCCAACCATGGGTGTGACTTGTAGAGAGAAAGAGAGAAGGAGAGATGAAAAATGTAAAAGTGATTTGTGTATTTGTTTTCTAAAAACATATACCAAAAAATTTGAAAATCAAATACAAAATATTAAAATATTTGTATATGTCTTTCAAACATCACAATTGAGTGTTAAACACTCTTCCATCAACTACACACATCACTTCCCATCAATCAGTGAATAGTGACTGGCGTCAATCACTCAAAGTGAAAGACATCCATCACTTGATTGACGAATGATGTGACGCTAGATGCGACTAGCGATTTGACGCTTGAATTGACTTGCGTGCCGCACTCGAATTCGAAATGCGAATGCGCTCGCAAACAATCCCGGGCTCGGGTTCGCTAATTCCAAATTAACGAATTTTCTGTTGCGTCGTAATTAAATGATTACGCCTAGCGAAATCACTATTCACGTCGCTAACGAATTAATTCTGAATTAATTCTAAATTAATTCATTCACCGGAATTAAAATCTAATTTTAATTCCGCGTCGAAATCCAATTTCGTTTAATATATCGAATATATTAATTTATCGATTAATTCCAAATTAATCGTTCTCTCTCTTTAAATGATATTTTATCCCAAATAAAATATTTTCGCAATTAATCCCAGATTAATTTTCTCTCTCATCTTATTAATCCCAGATTAATTTAGAGTGCGAGATATACGTCATCGGTGAATCTTTGGGAAGCGACCCATGAGATCCCCGGATATGTTGGCAGTAAATTTGGTCGTCGGACTATTCGAACACGTAAGTACCTCGTACTACGTTTATACCGATTTACAAGACAAGGTTGGCTTCTAGCAAAGCGCCATGCCTACCCAATTCTCCGGAAATATCCTTACAGGAATAAAGGATATATATCAGGCGTAGTATATGTAGTATTGTGTATTTCTGTCCAGTATCGGATGATCACGTGCTAGGCCTGGGGGTGAAATTGTGTCCCCGTACGAAGCACATGTCGGATGTCTGGTAACTAGTCTCTATAATCGGATAAACATGACCTTGTCATTTTATCCCGATGACTGCAGTACTTAAGAGTATTAGTACCGTATCCTACGTGACCATCATCTCCATATGACTGGAGTGACACTTCCGTCTTGACCTCACACCCAAGATACTACGATTCTCAATATACCCAGCATAGGCGTACACAGAACCTGTTAAAGCCTTGGACGACCGCAACCAAAGTATATTGATTGTTGCAGGTATTAGCGGTGCAAGTCTCAGGTTAAGACCAAATACACCTACCCTGATTTCGGACTTCCATAGACACATAGTCATAATACCAATGGAATTCCGAGGGGTCTATCCAGAGTGAAGCTGTTTGCATGAGTACCTATACCCAAATATATGAGAACTATGTCGTTATGCCCTCAAAACGCGCACAAGTGTAATACTAGTCTTTTACGTATTTATCGATGTCCAATCTCGATAATATGACTTGGGATATTTAATTATTTATCCTTTGTGGACTGATACTGTCTCATATCATTCTCAATCCAGGAACAAATCATAGGGACCTCTCATCATTTATACATCTAGGTGATCTAATCACAAATGATAAGAGTGCAATCTCATATGTCACATAGTTAATTTGTACAACAACACCATGCTCTGTACAAATAGTGACGCTATGGGTCATAATTGTCCAACAATCTCCCACTTGGCCTATATCCAGTCACTCGAGTGTCTGACACCCGAACTATGTACGGTTGGCTCAAACTGCTGAGAAATGTTTTCGTCAGCGGATTTGCATGATTATCACCTAATGCGATTTATTTGATCATCACATCGCCACGATGTATGATCCGAATGAATCAGATGAATATCGAAGTATGTATCTGGATCGTTGATGAGACCATTAATTCTTTAACCTGTGCTGACGCCTAGCTCAACTGCTAACAGAATTATATCTAATCTAATTAGATTTATTATCGACCAAGAAGGCTTCTATTGCCGCCTCAGCTGCAGCAATAACTTGCATTTGTTGTTTATTCGGTAACAGTATCTTGCTTGGAAGATTTCCAGCTCACTGTTCCATTATTCAAACTTTGTAGTACCGTTTGCGACTTATAGTCGTTTTATCGGTTAGGAAACTTGCTACAGTGATCCCATTCACTTCAAGTTCTCCATCTCCATAGACTAAGACAGCATCCTTAGTTCTCTAAGATACTAATGGATGTTTAACATCAATCCAGTGACTATCACTTGGATTGGCCTGTTTGTGAATCCATATGCTCAAAGCGTATGAGACACTAGTCTTGTACATTTTTCAATGTATGATTTCTCGGAGAGTTTTCTCGAAAGCCAAGCTTTCACCGACGTTTTTATGGGAATATCGTTTCAAGAAATGACATATTATCATTATTTATAGGACAGCCAATGTCAGTGCGCTCCCACTAACCCTCTTATATACACAAGAATCATTTCCGTTTTGAATTAAATCATACTCCATTATGATTACATCAAAATGATAATTCCAAAAACCTAATGCTTGCTTCAATCCAAACATGGATCGAATAACCCGCAAACCTTGTTTGCTAGTTTTGGTACGACAAAACCGTCAGGATGTTATAAACATCATCCAAAAGGTTTCATTTTCAGGAAAGCGATTTTCCCGTTAAGCTGACATATTTCATAAATGAAACATGCAGCGTTAGAAAGCATTATCCAAATGGATATACCGTGGCAACAGGTAAAAGGTTGAATCGTAATCAACACAATGTTGATAACGATACCTTTCCGCTAAAAACCTAGCTTTATACGTTGGTATGTTGCCATCCATGTATGTCTTCCTTGAAGACTTATATAGTACCAATAGGCACAATGCCTTGCGATACATCAACTAGTATCCAAACTTGTTGATATACATGGAATCCATTTCGGATTCATGGCACTTTTCCATAATATGGAGTCGATACCTTGTATCACTTCCTCGTACGTAGTCAGTTGGTATAACTCAATAAGATAGACATCTCTATGAGGTGAGATCAGAAACACATACCCCAGGTTGTTTTCTGACTCTCTCCGACATACGCGGTTCTTGCGTATTAGAAGATTATGGTATAGTTTCATCATTGATGAACTATATATGTTCCATTAAGGAATGAGTGCCTTTAATAGTATCACTCCGATTTTCATCGAGTTTTACTATCCTCCCACTTACCACTGCATATCGGTATTCCTCTTAAGAAAACCGCATGGTGAGCAACAATCTAATTGTTCTCAGGTGAGATGTATAAGTACTATACTTATGGTATCCCTAGGATAACCTACAATTGGCACTTATCCAATTTGGGTTTTAGTTTGGTATCATCCAAACGTATACCTAGCATACCCAAATTGTAGGAATGAGAAACCCGTTTTCTTTCCCGTTCATATCTAATATGAAATCTGTCTAACAAAATTTAATGGAACCTTATTCAAAATAAGTTCTGCACTATTTATGATTATCCGTTGAAGGAAATGGTAGCTCAGAGCGACTCATGATTAACCTTATCATGTCCAACAAAATTTGGTTACTCTGTTCGGACACACCGTCAAACTGACGTGTTCCGGGAGGAGTCCTCATCTGAAAGAATACTTTACTCTTTCAAGTATATTAGAAATTTATTGCTTAAGTATTTTCCATTACGGTCTTACCGTGACGGTTTAATACTTTAGCCGATCTGTTTGTCTATTTCGTGTCCAAACTTTAAAAGTTTTCGATTTGTGTTCTTCAAAAGAAACACATAACCATAACACGATGCTACATCCGTATATGTCACGAAATATTCATATCCATCTCTAGCCTATCTAGACATGGGCCCACTTGCTTCACTATGAACTAGGGCTAACAGATCGGTGGCATTTACACTTTTACCAAGTAAATAGTGTTATAGGCACATTGCCCAATAAACTAGATTCGTAGACTTTATTTGAATGGAATCAAAATAGTCCTAGTATCCACTCTTCAAAAGTATGGATATACGATTCTTGTTTAATGTGTCCCAAACAACAATGCCACATCAGTTTCTTCTGATCAAATCAGTTTGAGCTATTTGTTTGTCATGTTATATGTTTGAGATTTTATTTATATTCAAAATATAAATTCTGTTATTCACATCTAATGTGTTTATCTCAATATCATCTTTATATTATAAAACACTTTAGTGTTCTAGAATATAAAGGTTCACCCGCAGCGGGTCAAACACTGATATAGAGATAATGTTTCTAGTCAAACTAGTTACATTATAACAATATCCAAATTTAGGTACACACCAGAAGGTAGTTCCTAAACTTAGGTATCTACGGTCAAAACAAAACACGACTTTCGTCCCGTTTCTGATTCGCAGAGAAATCTCAATTGAAGTCAGTATCCTGCTCAAAGCAGATTCTGAACATTAATGTATATGTTTATGTACAACACTAAGTATCTAAAATCAATTTTAATACTAGTAGTGAACATAATATGACAAACATATTTGAAGTCAGAGCCTTGTTCATCTTCAATTCCTTCATGTCTGCTTTGTCCAAACGGCAGTCACGCTTCCGCGATCCCGTTTGCCACAATTAGCCAGATATTTGGGATATGTCATTTATCTTCCCAGAAGATTATAATGATTTTGCATTTACCCTTTTCAACACTCTAGAAGCCTTTGGCCAAGCCTTGGCCTTCTAGAATATCGAAGTAAGGTGCGCCTTGCGCTACTTGCCTAATTGCAAACTTTGACTTTGTCTCCTTGAGAATAGTCATTAACTCTACAAGAGTTATTATTGCAATTTTAGTACTTCTAAAACCTAAGTATAGATTTATGAAGATCCTTCAATTTCAGTATCATACTTTAAGGATCTAATCCTTAGTTCTGATTCAGAAATTAAGGAGTCTACTGCGACAAGCTTAATGGATTAAGCACTAAAGTTATCATTACATAAATCTTCCAAAGATTATGCTCTACTATTTGCTTAACTCCAGGCTTAGGCATAATATGTTATTTTATCAAATAAAGTAACTTATTATTTTCCAGGACCATCCTGAAATTTATTCCCAATTTGAAAATTAAACCATTTAAATACATTTTCCCTAGGATTATGTTTTAAATGTCAATCTTTCAATTATATCTTGATTTTAATAGTCCAACTATTTAATCAACGATTTAGGTACTATTATAATGATTACAATAGTCCAACTATTTAATCAACTATAATTTAATAGATTAAAATCAATTATATTGATTACTATAATCCAATTATAAAATCAACTATAAATGAAAGTTTGAATATAGTCCAACTATTTATTAAAACAACAATTTAAATATTAGTCCAACTAACATTTAATTTATATGACGAATGATGTTTGTTTTGAGCGCGTATGGCAAGTAATTAAACGAGTATTGCAAATTCAATTCTTGCCTCCTACTATTTTTCGGCGAGCCTCTAACCCTCTGTCGAGTACTCGGGAAACCGTGTTTCCTAGCAGGCTAGGATCCCGTTAAATATCACACAATCTTGACTTTGGCCAACAAATTGTATGATAATTAACTAGGTAGATCTCTAAGATCGATTGGATCCAATCCAATTCCTAGATCTGGTAGGGGGACTTCCAAGTCTGAAACATATATCTTATAAATTCAATACATCCAATGTATTACCTAACCTTTTTCCTCTGAATCAACTAAGCCTTGGCTTTGGCATAACAAACTTAGTGATCCCAGTTAAGCGCGACCCATTGACCATGGAAAGCTTTGTAATCAATGTCGATGGACAAGAAGTGGTCTTGACTTTGGCCAACAAACCACAACTTGGACAAGACACCAATATGGAACAAAGCCTTCGTGATTCAAACACATCCTCGACGGACAAAGGCCTTGACTTTGGCCAAACAAGCCAATGCCAGTCTCGGATCTTGAGTGAGAATCACTCAATGGAAGGAAATACGCTTAATATTTTGCGAGGGTTTTTCGAGTGCAAATTGGCAACCAATTTATTATCTTTGTTAAGGTCTCATCATCATACACCCTTAAACATGCATTCTAAACACATAATAAAGCGCGTATAAATAAATAATAATGATATGCGGATGGATACTTTACACATTGATCCTAGATCAAATCTCTCTCTTTCTCTCTCCCGCTAGCACATGTATTTGCTTCTACCCGTTACACTACAAATCTAAAGAAACCTTATTTACATTGAGGGGAATAGGTGAGAAGAAAATACAAAGAATATGGAGGTGATAAGGCTGGACACGCAGGTCCAATTAATAAATCAAATTTATTACAACAATTTCTAAAATTGTCCCACCCATCTAATATCCATCCGATATACATTATTCATGCATCGCAACCATGTATTCACACAACATGTTATCAATCAATCTAATCAAATTAATTAATCTGATAATTAGTGATCATCCAATGTTCAAACAACGATTTGATTTTGTTCGAGTCAAACTCGTTTTGCGAATAAGTACCAAAGTACATATTCTCGAATTAAATTAAACTACAACATTAAATCCAATTCAATATGCATTTAATTCTAATTCACTTATTTAATTCCAATTAAACACTACACTTTAATAATGAACTTTTACAACTTAAATTCCAAATTTAATCGTTACGGGTCTCAAAGCCCGATTAACGTCCAACGTCAATTCAATTAAAGTCCAATGGGCTTTTAATTAATTTCTTAAGGCGTGGACTTTTGGTCAACTCGGGTCGAACCCAATAACCAAAGTCCATCCGGGATTAACCCATAAGCCTAGAAATCAATTTGGCCCATTAGGCCCAATTAAACTTTAAAGGTCCATTAGTCGCATTTGGGCTTTATGGAGGCGGTTTTGGGCCCAATTGGATCCAATCCATTTGCCTAAACCCAACTTAGTACAACTAAGCCCAATAAACCTAATTACAACACAACAAGCCCAAATCCAATTTAAGGCCCAATAATTAAATTCCAAAAATCCAATTTCCCAATTTAATTACACTAAAGTGTATAACACAATTAATCACCCAAATCAATATTCCAAAACATTAATTTATACAATTAATCATGCTCAATTACATCAATAGTGTCCAACACATTTTGATCAAAAATCAAACCCATAAATGCTTAAAAGCTCTCGACAATGGGGACTAATTTTATGTCGATTCGTTTTCAATCTAATTAAATTCACAATCGACATTAAATCAACATCCCAAATCGTTTCAAGTCATCCAATGATCAAAAATAAAAAATACCAAGAATTTAGGGCATACTTATATTCGGCCAACACCAAAAAATTGGGCAAAAATGTTCCAAACACAATTTCTTGAAATTGATCCAATCAATCTTCAATTCAACATGATTTAAGCATATTCAAACATCAAATAATCAATCATGCTCAAAATCAATTTACCCAATTTTAAGCCCTAAATCAAATTTCATGCTCAACCTTGCTCTGAGATACAATTGTTGGTTCTATTAAGGTCCCAAGATCATAAACAAGCATGAAATATGTGCGAATACAAATCAACGAAGTTGCGGAATACTCACATCGATCGGTTGAACGACGCTTTGACGAACAAAATCAACTTTCTGCCCTTATAGCAGCTCACGGCAGTGACTGTCACAGCTCACTGGTTTTGGCTCGGTTTTGGTCCTTCGTCAAGCTCCAAGCTTCGTCAAATGATTTCCGACTCATGGGTGGACTTCCCTATCACTTCCGCATGTCTCTCGGAGTGCTAGCTCTTGTGATTTTTGCCATAAAAATCACACACTCATGCTTCCCATCTCACGGTTTATTGACAGAAACCAGTGAAGTATTTTGCCCACCATGGGCGTGACTTGTAGAGAGAAAGAGAGAAGGAGAGATGAAAAATGTAAAAGTGATTTGTGTATTTGTTTTCTAAAAACATATAACAAAAAATTTGAAAATCAAATACCAAATACTAAAATATTTGTATGTCTTTCAAACATCACAATTGAGTGTAAAACACTCTCCATCAACTACACACATCACTTCCCATCAATCAGTGAATAGTGACTGGCGTCAATCACTCAAAGTGAAAGACATCCATCACTTGATTGACGAATGATGTGACGCTAGATGCGACTAGCGATTTGACGCTTGATTTAACTTGCGTGCCGCACTCGAATTCGAAATGCGAATGCGCTCGAAAACAATCCCGGGCTCGGGTTCGCTAATTCCAAATTAACGAATTTTCCGTTGCGTCGTAATTAAATGATTACGCCAAGCGAAATCACTATTCACATCGCTAATGAATTAATTCTAAATTAATTCATTCACCGGAATTAAAATCTAATTTTAATTCCGCGTCGAAATCCAATTTCGTTTAATATATCGAATATATTAATTTATCGATTAATTCCAAATTAATCGTTCTCTCTCTTTAAATGATATTTTATCCCAGATAAAATATCTTCGCAATTAATCCCAGATTAATTTTCTCTCTCATCTTATTAATCCCAGATTAATTTAGAGTGCGAGTCATATATCATCGGTGAATCTTCGGGAAGCGACCCATGAGATCCCCGGATATGTTGGCAGTAAATTCGGTCGTCGGACTATCCGAACACGTAAGTACCTCGTACTACGTTTATACCGATTTAAAAGACAAAGTTGGCTTCTAGCAAAGCGCCATGCCTACCCAATTCTCCGGAAATATCCTTAAAGGAATAAATGATATATATCAGGCGTAGTATACGTAGTATTGCGTATTTTTGTCCAGTATCGGATGATCACGTACTAGGCCTGGGGCTGGAATTGTTATGCCCCGTATGAAGCACATGTCGGATGTCTGGTAACTAGTCTCTATAATCGGATAAACATGACATTGTCATTTTATCCCAATGACTGCAGTACTTAAGAGTACTAGTACCGTATCCTACGTGACCATCATCTCCATATGACTGGAGTGACACTTCCGTCTTGACATCACACCCAACACACTACGATTCTCAATATATCCAGCATAGGCGTACACAGAACCTGTTAAAGCCCTGGACGACAGCAACCAAAGTATATTGTTTGTCGCAAGTATTAGCGGTGCAAGTCTCAGGTTAAGACCAAATACACCTACCCTGATTTCGGACTTCCATAGACACATAGTCATACCACCAATGGAATTCCGAGGGGTCTATCTAGAGCGAAGCTGTTTCTCGTACCATCGGTAAAACACAACCTCCTATTACACTTGCATGAGTATCCTATACCCAAATATATGAGAACTATGTCGTTATGCCCTCACAACGCGCACAAGTGTAATACTAGTTTTTTACGTATTTATCGATGTCCAATCTCGATAATATGACTAGGGATATTTAATGATTTATCCTTCGTGGACTGATACTGTCTCATATCATTCTCAATCCAGGAACAAATCATAGGGACCTCTCATCATTTATACATCTAGGTGATCTAATCACAAATGACAAGAGTGAAATCTCCTATGTCACATAGTTAATTTGTACAACAACACCATGATCCGTACAAATAGTGACGCTATGGCTCATAATTGTCCAACACATAGTTCTCATATTTTGGGTATTGGATACTCATGAAAGTGTAATAGGAGGTTGTGTTTACCGATGGTACGGAAACAGTTTCACTCTGGATAGACCCCTCAGAATTCCATTGGTAGTATGACTATGTGTCTATGGAAGTCCGAATCAGGGTATGTGTATTTGGTCTTAACATGAGACTTGCACCGCTAATACTTGCGACAATCAATATACTTTGGTTTTGGTCGTCCAGGGCTTTAACCGGTTCTGTGTACACCTCTTCTGGGTATATTGAGAATCGTAGTGTATTGAGTGTGATGTCGAGATGGAAGTATCACTTCAGTCATAGTGAAGATGATGATCACGTCGGATACGGAACTGGTGCTCTTATATGCTGTAGCTATCGGGATAATATGACTAGGTAATGTTTATCCAATTATATAGACTAGTTACCAGAGATCCGATATGTGCTTCGTACGGGGCAGACACAATTCCATCTCCAGTCCTAGCACGTGAAATCCGATACTGGATCGCAATACGCAATACTACGTATACTACGCCTGATACAGATTACATATTCTTTTAAGAATATTTATGGAGAATTGGGTAGGCACGGTGCTTTGCTATAAGCCAACCATGTCTTGTAAATCGGTAAAAATGTAGTACCAGATACGTACGTGTTTTGATAGTCCGATGACCGGATTTACTACCAACATATCTGGGGATCTCATAGGTCGCTTCCCGAAGATTCACCGATGACGTACGACTTGCACATAATTAATCTGAGATTAATTATTAGAGAGAGAGAAAATTAATCTATGATTAATTACAGAGATATTTTATCTGGGATAAAATATTATTTAAAGAGAGAGAATGATTAATTTGGAATTAATCGATAAAATAATATATTCGATATATTATACGAAATTAGATTTCGACGCGGAATTAAAATTAGATTTTAATTCGGGCGAACGAGTTAATTTAGAATTAATTCGCTAGCGACGTGAATAGTAATTTTGCTATGCATAAATATTTAATTAAATTTGATTTAATTACGTCGCAACGAAAAATTCTTTAATTCGGAATTAGCGAAACCGAGCCCGGGAGTGTTTGTGGGCCCACTCGCATTTCAAATTTAAGTGCGGCCCACAAGTCACATCAAGCGTCACATCATTAGTCATTCTTGTGATATAAGTCACATCAACTTTGAGTGATGTGATGGTTGTCACTTGTGAGTGATGTGAGTTGTTGGAAGACTTTAAAGTCTTGTACAATTTTTGGAAAATGTAATATGTATTTGATTTTTGAAATCAAACACAACACAACCAACACAACTCTTCTCCTCTCTCCCTCAAACTTTCGGCCAAGGGCCATTTTTCTCTCTTTTGTTTCTCCATTGCCGAGAACAAGAAGAAGCTTAAGGGAATTTTGTGGCAAAATTTCCAAGTGCTAGCACACCAAAGGAGTCAAACAAAGGTGATAGGGAAACCCATTCATGAGCATGGAATCCACACACAAAGCTTGGAGATTGGAGATCCAACATGGAGTACGAATTGGAGGCATGGCCGAGAGCTTCAAAGAATGAGCAGAAAATTTTTGTATTCTTCGCATCGCAAAGCTGATCAAAGTGAGTATTTCCGCAACTTAACTTTGATGTATTCACACATTTTAAATGCTTAAATTAATCTTGTTTTGACCTAGAAAACCCAACAAGTGTTTAAGCATGAAATTGATTTAGGGTAATAATTTGGGTAAAATTGATTTGAGCATAATTTGATGAAATTGATTGTTTGAGTATGCTTGAATGATGATAACTTAGAGTTATGCATGATCAATTTGATGAAAATTGAATTGGATAAAATTTTCCCCAAAATTTTGGCTTGGCCGAAAGTTACAAGTTGCCCTAATGTCATGGTAATTTTTTTTTTGATCATTGGATGAGTTGGAAGACATGTGATATATTGATTTATGATTTAATTGGATTGAAATCGAAATCAATTTAGAAAACCCCAAATTATCGTGACCATTAAGCATGAAATGGGATTGATTTTGCTTCAATTGTGTTGGACATGAATTGATAATTAGATTAACATGATTAATTATGTAAATTGGTGTTTTGGAAATGTTAATTTGAGTAATTAATTATGACTAATGCACTTTAGTTAATTGAATTGTGAAATTTAGAATTTTATAATTTAATTAGTAGGGCTAAATTTGGAATTGGGCTTGTAAAGTTGTATTTGGGCTTAATGAGCTTGGTTGGGCCAAGTTTGGTTTAGGTTAATTGGTTGGATCCAATTATGCCCAAAACCATATCCATAAAAGTCCAAATATAATTAAATGGGCCTTTAAAATTTTAATTGGGCCTAATGGGTCTAAATTGGTTTCTTGGGAATAAGGGTGATTCCTTAAATGGGCTTTGGTATTTGGGTTTGACCCATATTTACCAAAGTCCATGCCTTATGAAATTAATTGAAAGCCCATTGGAATTTAATTAAATTGACATTGGATGTTAATTGGGCGTTGAGACCCGTAATGATTAGATTTAGAATCTAAGTCGTAAAGGCTCATTAATAAAGTGTAATTATTTAATTTAGAATTAAATATAGAATTAGTATTGAATAATAATTAAATTGGATTTAATATTATAGTTTAATATAATTCAAGAATTCGTACTTTGAGTACTTATTCTTAAAACGAGTTGGACTCGCGCAAATCAAAACGTTGTTTGAACATTGGATGCTCATTAATTTCAGATTAATTAATTGGATTAGATTGATTGATAACATGCTTTGTGTGAATACATGGATGTGATGTATGAATAATGTATATCGGATGAATATTAGATGGGTGAAGCAATTTTGGAAATTGTTGTAATAAATTTAAAATTTATTAAATTGGACCTGCATGTCCAGCCTATTACCTCTTGACTCTTTGTATTTCTCTTCTCACATATTCCCCTCAATGTAAATGAGGTTTCTTTAGAAGTGTTATGTAATCGCGTAGAAGTAAGAATTGTGCTAGCGGGAGAGAGGAAATGGAGAGATTTGTTCTAGGAACAAAGTGTTTTAAATATCCATTCGCATATCATTATTAAATTTATTTACGCGCCTTATTATGCTTTTAGAATGCATGCTTAAGGGTGTATGATGAGACCTTAACAAAGATAATTAATTGGTTGCCAATTACGCGAAAAACCCTCAACACATATTAAGCGTTTTTCCTTCCATTGAATGATTCATTCTCAATATCCAAGATTGGCATTGGTTTATTGGCCAAAGTCAAGACCTTTGTCCATCACGGATGTAACATCCCAACTAGGCCAGGATGCTACCAGCAGGAGACAGGAGAACCCATCTCCATAAGCCTCTGAATCTGGCGAAATTTCGACATGATGTATGTAGAACATCATGCAACCTGGCCTATAGCCAGCATCCATATACAACATAATCAACAAATCTCGACCTCAGGTCGATATCTCAACATCAAGGCCTCAGGCCTGAACTCAAAGAACAAAATATAAATACTTGGCCTCCGGCCAGAACTCAAAATAAAACTATACTATTACATAACCCTTACTTATAAGATACAAATGCAAATACAATACAAAGGGCCGTGAGGACCCATAACTCGACCCATGACTCTCTTAACTTCCTCGACTGCGATTGGGGCGATCCACTGTCTTCAAAGTCTTCATCAAAGTTCTATTGGCCCGATATGTCAGCTACTGACCTACAAAACTACAAACTGTGTTGGTGTGAGTCATAATGACTCAGTAAGTAATCATACTCATAACTACAACATAAACACACAATAGCTTATATTTACGTTTCATTAAGTTTCTTAACATATATTTTACTGTAATCAAGCAAATACATATCCCTCATTAACTCTCAAACTGTATACCACTCTCATATAAGATTATATAGTTAACATATTAATCAAAGCGTACTATTTAAATTCTGCTTAACTCCTTTATTTTTCAGATATCAGAAGTATCATCAATTTAGCTTTCTCTATACTATTACTCATCTCATTCTTTTATTACTTACACAATCTAAAATTAAATCACTCACTTACATCTTTACATCACATTTATGTTACTAATCTTACACACTTACTTGAATTCATAATGCTCTATAATGCATATACGAAACCAAACCTCATACGTACCTCATACGTACCTCATAAGTCATAATTCTATAACACTTGTATATCCTCATAATATATAACATATATTCATTGTAAGTCATAAATCTCTTATGCATACATATGTACCAACATATATTCTTAAGTAGCGTTATATTCATTTATCTTAAACTACAAAGTTCAAATCCATTATCACTGACCATGCTACTATGTACTTGTATTCTACACATGTTACTTCGATATGAACATGCTACACGCAAAATCATCCATATATATACATAAGTATAATAATGAGATCATGTATCAATGTTAACGGTATGAATCTAATGTACTCATGCTATGATGCTTTGTCAACTACCATATGTGTCTCATAAGAATCACCAGAATCCATGATATATATATGCATGATGGTAAATCCTACTCTGCTCTAACATGTTATGTTTTTAGAAAATACTTTTTCTGATAAACTGCTTTCTGAAAATTATTTCTGAAACTCAGTTTGAAAACCTCTTAATAAAACTTATCTTTCTAAAATCATGTTTTGAATTTCTGATATCTGAAAACTATTTCTAAAATCTTGTTTCTGAAAGCTGTTTACTGAGAATCTGAAAACTGAAAACTCTTTCTGAAAATCTTTCTTTTTCTTGTATTTCTTTCTAAAATCGTCTTTCTAAGTTCTTTTCTGAAAACTGAAATCTGAAGTCCTTTTTTTGAAAACCAAACTGAAATCTGAAATCCTTTTTCTGAAAACCAAATCTCCGCCCGTAGGCGCATCTCCGCCCGAAGGCGCATCTCCGCCCGTAGGCGCATCTCCGCCCGTAGGCGCATCTCCGCCCGAAGGCGCATCTCCGCCCAGGAATGTACCATCTGAGCGCTGAGGATCTTGGAGCGTCCCCCTAGTCCTCCACATGTGCACATGTGTATAAATCCGTCAATTCCAACAATGTACAACTGGGATGGGTCAAATCCCAAATCCCGAATCCAAAGTATCCGTCAAGTCCAAACTGTGTCTCAAGTTATATACTGGGGTGAGTTTTTACCTCATGCCTCGAAAACCATAAAACCATATAAGGTATCTCAAAACTGAAAGAAAACATTGTTCTGAAATGTATTATCTTTCAAATCATTTGAAACTTTTCTTTGAAACATTTAAAATTTTTGAAAACATTCTTATCTTTTGCTTAACTGTTGAAAATCTTAACACACACACACATGCACATGCACATATGCATTTCTCATGATCCTTTCTACCTTAGCCATGCCTTACTATATGCTCATTTTTCACTACCATATTCTGTAACATTGCATTCATGACATGCATGAATTACACACAGTATACATATAATTATAACATGTATTCCCATAAACATTGTTACTTATACTATTACTTTCTTACTTTCTCATATGCATCAATGTTATGCGAACTAATGACTACAAATCTCATGCATTCATGCCACAAAATGTATATACAAACACTTCTCATACTAATTTACTAATTCCATAATTATGCTTACACACACGATACCAAAGTTCTTCTACTATATCATATTTCAAACATATACGGGTTTCAAGTTCTTAATTCTTAAACTTATTTACCATTTCCTAACTATCAACTTGTGCTCAAGAATCTCATGTCATAAACTTACATATATTCACATGCCATGCATATACTACTCATTTATGCTCTCTATCATCTTATATACATATGTTTATACTCATGTCGCTAATTATACCTATACATATGCTTACTCTCGTATGAACATGAACCTATGCATTCATACCAGCCTTATATACTTATTAGTTCATATTTACTCATGCATACTAGTATTCTTATATAATGCATAAATTACAAACTTTCATTCATGTCACTAGTCTCATTCCCTAGGGTGTAGTTTCTATATCCCCCAAACCCAAGTCTCATTTAATTATGATTATAAACATAACATCATTCATATGGTCTATCTGTCTATATAAATACATATACTTATTTACCTCTAGACATGCGTCTCTTTACTTCTATATACTCATGCTTATCTCTTGCTTGTGTGCATGCTTATGATTGTTTATTCTCATCTTTATATATATATAGATTTCATAAATCTATCGATATACTACCTTATTACATTACTAGTTTCAAACATCGTTAAGTCTACCAAGTACTCAGAACATGAGTTACTTACCTGGCTAGGCGAATGCCCGCGATCCGGGTCCGATCTGTCAAACAAGTAATAACACAAGGTTAGTACCGCTATTTGCGGAACTTCCAACTCATCTATAATAAACTACGGACTTCCTCGGAATACACGAATCCTCTTTGATTCTATCGTTCAAACTTCATTACTCTAATACATGCTTATATACTACTCTAAACTAACTAGATAGCTCAGATTCTCACGTTACGCATTTGCGACAAAACTTGGGGAAAAGTTTCCACAAACGCTACGGAAGGGTCTCGAACCCTCCGAACTAATTCGGAATTACCTAATTACCCTCGCAATATCATATATATATCTTAACCATGGCTACGGTCATCTATACTCAGTCGCGCGAGAAACTCCGTTTTACCGGAAACTCGCTAATTCTACCGGATCGATCAAATCTAATCTGTTTCTCCCCGGATTCTACCACAGTTATCGATTTAACATATTATATCATATCCAATTCAATTCATGTCAATTTGTTGCACTACAAAAATACTGGAAACATCCGAACATAAAACTATAAACTTTAAAATAACGAAATTCTAACGGAGAGTCGTACCGAAATTTCGAGGCCATATTCGGACTCCCAACGGCCATACGAACGCGCTGGTGTGATCGGAATTTCGATCAGAGCTACTGTTCATCGTGAATTTACTGTTCACCGCGGCTTTCTTCCTCGTTTCACGTGCAACCGGCCGCTGTTCGGCGAAATCGACTCCGCACACTCGTAGTACTCGTTGAGGGCTTCGATTTGGTAGGTGGCTCGGGTCGTGAAATGAACCGACGAGCCGGGATCGGGAAACCCAAAACCGCGCCCTTCTTCTCTCGCCGCCGCTGTTGCCGGTGTTTTCATAGCCACCGGAAGCCGTCATCAGACTCGCCGTCGCTGTGCGGTCAGGTCTGCACCGGTGCGCCGGCCTGTGGTGGCCGGAGTTGCTACCGGCGACTCCTTCTTCTCCAAGGGCGATGATGGGTGCGGGTGAAGGAGGGAGATAAGGTTTGTCATTTTTGTGATTTTCCAAAACCTTGAGGCTTTATATAATAGCTGGGAAAATATCACATAGGCACCCGTATTTTTGCAAATAAGCCCCTGGTTTGGGGTCTTCTCGGAAATTCTTGTTTTTGAGGCCCTTCTGATGCGATTCTTGAAAAGTGTTCAACACGAAAGTTGTTCGTCTCGGAAAAATGAGTCTGATGGTTTAAGAATCAACTCAATCGGAGTTCGGTTACTAATTCTGTGGTCAAAACAGTAAACTTTACGCATATAGTAAAAAATCGCGTAACTGATTCCTTGAGACGAAGCGTCTTCTGATGCGACAACTCTTCACTTTATATTATTCCGACCCATATGAAATCGCTTGAATTCTTATTCTTCGTTACCATTCTATTTCGAAACTATAACGTCAGTCTGGGAATCTTCTAGAACAGTCCCGAAAATTTGGGATGTTACAGCGGATGTGTTTGAATCATGAAGGCTTTGTTCTATATCGCAAGTCTTGTCCAATTTGTGATTTGTTGGCCAAATTCAAGATCACTTCTTGTCCATCGACATCGATTACGAAGCTTTGCAAGGTCAATGGGTCTCGTTTAACTGGAATCATTAAGTTTGTTCTGCCAAAGCCAATGCTTAGTTGATTCAGAGGAAAAAGGTTAGGCAATATATTGGATATATTGGCATATATAAGATATATGTTTCGGACTTGGATGTCCACCTACTGGATTTAGTAATTGGATGAGATCTAATTGATCTTAGAGATCTACCTAGTTAAATATTATGCAATTTGTTGGCCAAAGTCAAGGTTGTGTGTTATTTAACGGGATCCTAGCCCACTAGGAAACAAGGTTTCCCGAGTACTCAACAGAGGGTTAGAGGCTCGTCGAAAAATAGTGGGAGGCAAGTATTAAATTTGCAATTTCGTTTAGATATTTGCCAATACGCGCTCATTTCAATTTTTTGTCAATAAATAGATATATTAGTTAGACTAATATTTAATCGTTGTTTTAATTAAACAGTTGGACTGTATTCAAACTACTTCAATTATAGTTGATTATATAATTGGATTATAGTAATCAATATATTTGAATTTAACAATCAAATTATAGTTGATTGTATAGTTAGACTATAGTAATCATTATATTCAATAGTACCTGAAATCGTTGATTGGATAGTTAGACTATAGCAATCAAGATAATTGAAAGATTAGCGTTTAAAACATAATCCTGGGAGAAAATGTCTTTAAACGACTTTAATTTTCAAATTGGGAATAAAACCTCAGGATAGTCCTGGAAACTGAGAGGTTATTCTATTTGATAGAGTGACATCTCGGGCCTAAGCCTGGAGTTGAGCAAATAGTAGAACATGATTTTTGGAAGATTCATGTGATGATAACTTTAGTGCTCAATCCGTTATGCTTAATACAATGACACTTTAATTTTGTCGTCAAAATTAAGGATTAGATCTTTGTACCATGATGATGAAATTAAAGATCTTCATAGATCTATTCTTAGATCTTAGAAGTACAAATTGCAAAAGGAAGCTCTTACGCTCATGTATGTCAGAGGGTACATATGTCGAGCACTAGGTGTCACAGATGATTGCTGACATCGATCAGCTAGGTTAGCTGGGCATTACCTACGTGGAAGAGACTACCAAAGATTTGATCTTATAGTCTCTACCCGAACGATGGGGGCAGGTTCATTATGAACAAGAGAAAACTCTTGGAGAGTTGATGGTTATGCTCTAGGAGGCAGAGCCGGAGCTTCTAAAAGGAGCAAAGGCAAAATCATCACGGTCTTCTAGGAAGAAAAATGACATATCCCAAGATGTCTGCCTAAACCGTGGCAAACGGGGTCACTGGAAGCGTGACTGCCGATGGACAAGGCAGACATGAAGGAAGTGAAGACGGTCAAGGCTCCGACTTCAAATATGTTTGTCATAAACATGTTCACTATTAGTTTCAAAATTAGATTTTGAAACTAGATGTGGTACATAAATATGTGCTGGTGTGCAGAATCTGCTGATAAGCAGGATACTGACTTCAGTAGAGATTGATCTGCAAATCGAAAACGGGACGAGAGTCGCTGTTTTAACCGTAGATACCTAAGTTTAGGAACTAACCTTAGGGTGTGTACTTAAATTAGGAAACTGTTACAATGTACCTAGTTTGACTAGAAATATTATCTCTATATCAGGGTTTAACCCGTTGCGGGTATACCTTTATATTCTAGAACACTAAAGTGTTTTATTTTATAAAGATGATATTGAGATAAACACATTAGATGTGAATAACAATATTTATATTTTGAATATAAATGAATCTCAAACGTATAACATGACAAACAAATAGCTCAAACTGAATTAATCAGTTGAGACTTATTTGTGGCATTGTTGTCTGGGACACTTTTAACAAGACTCGTATATCCACACTTTTGAAGAGTGGATACTAGGACAGATTTGATTCTATTCAAATAATTTCTACGAATCTAGTTTATTAGGCAAAGTGCCTAAAACACCTTTTTACTTGGTAAAAGTGCAAGTGCCACCAATCTGTTAGCCCTCGTTCATAGTGACATTAGTGGGCCCATGTCTAGCTAGGCTAGAGGTGGATATGAATACTTCGTAACCTTTACGGATGTGACATTGCGTTATGGTTATGTGTTTCTTTTGAAACACGAATAGGAAACTTTTAATAAATTCAAAGAGTTTCGACACGAAGTAGACAGACATCATGATTGGACCGTGATGAAAATACTTAAGCAATAAGTTTCTCGAATACCTGAAAGAGTATAGTATTCTTTCATAGTGGACTCCTCCCGGAACACCTGAATTGAGCGGTGTGTCCGAACGGAGAAACCGAATTTTGTTGGACATGATAAGGTTAATCATGAGTCGCTCTGAGCTACCATTTTCCTTCTAGGGATACGCATTATACAGTGCAAAAATTATTTTGAATAAGGTTCCATAAAATCTGTTTGACAGACTTTATATTAGATATGAACATGAAAGAAATCGGGTTTTTCTCATTCCTGAAGATTTGGGAATGCTATGTGTAACGTGCTAACACCCCAAGCTTGTCCAGGGCCAATGTCTTGCCCATGGCCCGCTTGTGTTGTGGTGCTAGTGTTTTTCCTATTTTATTTTATTTTCTATTTTAAGGGGGGGTGACAACTCAAGCATGAGGTGTGTTTCCTTGTGTCACTTTTGTAATGTCTTAAAAGCTCTTTAGGGGGAGGTGACCCTGGCACCTTAGAAGGGCCTTGGCCACCAGCATACTAAGGGCTTCAGCTGTGTACTCTCCTCGCCCTTAGTTGGCTTGTTTAATGAAAGATGCTCCTTTTGATGTTTCATTCATTGTTTTGTCCCAATGTGATGCTTGAATGCTATGCTGTAAAGCTTGAGTGTGTGCTAACAACGTACATTGACCTTCCATTGCTTAACAATGTTCACAACTTGTTGATGGCTAACCTTGAGCTTGTCCTTGCAGGCTCAATTCTAGGCTAACTTGTTAGACGTTGCATTAACAAGTGCCGCACGGAACCAACTTGGTGATCCCAAAAGTTTGGCTCGTGACAGTTGGTATCAGAGCGGGTTTAAGATTGGAACCATAAATGGCTACGAGAATACCTATAATAGAACGGTTGGATGTTGTCGAGAAAAAGCTGGTTGACATTGATGGCTATGTTACAACACTGACGAAGAAACAACTCCCGATGTCGAGAACTTCAGACAAACCATTAATGTACTTGAAGCCCTGACAAACCGAGTAAATGCTTTAGAGGCCCAGGCTAATGGTACTAGCACCAGTGCTCGTCGAGAGCAGGAACATACTAGTGGTTGGGTGGATGCGGTCAATTCGCTCAAGAACAATTGGCCGAATTGAGCGTGAGGGTGAATCTCACCGCCCTTGCTCTCTCGAACCTACCAACAGCTACTATAAGCTACGGCAAGTAGGAGCCGAGAAGGTCCAATGTTCCGGAGCCTAGAGCTTATGAAGGTGTGTTAGAGATGCTCAAGCACTCGAGAACTTCCTCTTTGATATGGAACAATACTTCCGAGCTTCACGGATCATAGATGAAGGGACAAGGTCTCGATTGCATTGATGTACTTGTCTGGAGATGCCAAGTCCTGGTGGAGGGCGAAATACTTAGAGATTCAGGATGGACGATGCTCCATCCGAGATTGGAGAGATCTAAAACGTGAGTTAAAAGCACAATTCCTTCCAGGAAATGTAGCTTACATGGCTCGAAGACAGTTGCGAGAACTGAAACATACAGGTACAGTCCGGGAATATGTGAGGAAGTTCTCGGGGCTGATGCTAGATATTCGGGACATGTCTGAGCAGGACAAATTGTTCTATTTTCTTGAGTGGTTGAAACCTTGGGCCAGAACTGAGCTGCAAAGGCAGCGGGTGAAGGACTACTCTTCCGCACAAGCTGCTGCGGAGCAATTGATAGATTACTCGCTTGATGGGACCCCGACAAAGAGATCCCTGCCTGCACCCGCCACTAATGACAGTGGGAGCAAACTAGCCAAGAATTGGAGCAACGACAAGAGTGGGGAGCGGACAAGAGAGCGGAGTCTAGCTCTCAAACCAAAAGGGCCTACGTCTCAAAATGGTCCTTCAAATGGGAAAAGACCTTTTATCTTGTTGGGATATGCGATGGGCCGCATCGAGCTTTGGAGTGCCCTAATAAGAGGTCTAGAATGACAGCCCTTTTGGCGCAAGAAAAGAAGAAGGACGCCGACGAGAAGCCGAGGAAAACCAAGAAAGGAAGAGCGAGGCCGAATGGTGGCACTGAGAATGCTGAATGCTTTGAACAAACAACCAGGAGACTCGAAAGCTTGAAGAAAGGCCTCATGTTTGTCGATGCTGGTGAATGGGGTCCCAGCGAAGAGCGTTATGGTGGAACGGGGCCACCCATAACTTTATTTCTTTCTACGATGGAAGCTAGACGTCTGGGGCTCGCAAGTTGGAGCGAGACGCAGGCCCATGAAGGCGGTTAATTCTCAAGCGCTACCCCGAGTGGGTTAGCGAGACAAGTAAAGGTGAAGATTGGTACGTGGGAAGGCCGAACAATCTGCGTAGTGGTTCGAGGATGACTTTGATGTTGTTCTGGGAATGAATTCTTCTCGAAAAGGGAGCCATTCCCATCCCAGCTGCAGGGAGTTTATTGATTATGGGGGAAAAACCTGCCATGGTTTAGCAAAGATGAAACCACCCACTGAGGCGAAGCTCTTATCCGCACTACAATTAAAGAAAGGGATCAAGCGATGAAAACTACATTCATTGCCATCCTTACCCCCAATCGAAGAGGTAAAGAGGGGGTCCTCACTCCTGAGATCAACAGTGTGTTAGAAAAGTTTGCAGAGGTGATGCCTGATCAACTTCCGAAGACCCTTCCTGAGGAGGTCTATTGATCACCAGATAAGAATTAGTTCCTTCAGCCAACCCCCTGCAAGAGCACCTTACCGAATGCCCACCAGAATTGGCAGAAATTCGCAAACAATTAGATGACTATTAGAAGCGGTTTCATCAGACCTTCAAAAGAATCCATTTGGAGCTCCTGTGTTATTCCAGAAGAAACAAGATGAAGTTTGAGATTGTGTATAGATACAGAGCTCTAACAAGCTGACGGTGCGAAACACCTATCCTATTGTAAGCATTGCATTTTCGCATGTGAAACCCGATGATGAGTCTCATTTGGAGGCACTACCTTTTGAGTCATGAAAGCCGCGGGAAACGGATATCGGAAGGGGGAAAATTCAAATAAATAAGCTCACTGTCTTCGTTGGTGCTGCGTTCGTACTTCGTAGTTCGAACCTTGTGCAGATTGCGGACGTTAGTGCCGCGTGCTATGAGGCGTTCGAACGGAGCGGTAATTCTGGTTTTGCTGCTAGCCTCACGCCCAGCCCTTTAGCCCCCAAAAGCCCATAAAACACATTCCAAATTAAATAATGAAATTTAAACATTAAAATAAAACATTAAATCATTTACCAATTAAATAAAACATAAATTAAAAATCATGCCTAATATAAATGAATCAAATATGTATATACCTAATTAAAAGATGATATACCTAATTAAAATCAATCATAACAAATTAAAAATAGTGACTTCCTAATCTAACATTAAATGCCTAATCCTAACCAATCAAAATATTGTATGCCTAATCTAGCCAGATATGTCCCCCAATCAAATCATTTGCTTTCCTTACCTAGTACTAAATCATATCCTAAGTTAATGCACAAATCTTCTTCTCTTCCTTGTGACACAAGGCCAACCCACCCTACCTCTCCTCTATATATAAACATGACCAAACCAAGGCCATCTCCCTCTCCAATCTCTCTAGCTTAATACACACAATTCACACAAATCACAAAGCAGAAAACAAAGAAACCACCACAAAGCCACCTCCCCCTGTAGCCGAAACAGCCATCTATACAGCAGCCTCCACCACCGAAAATTACTACAAAAAACCACACCCTAAAACACGCCTAAACAACCTCCTAATCACCTTAACAGCAGCCCAAATCTTTACAAAAAAAAACAACTAACATAAAACACATAGACAACCTAAACATAATCACTTTTTAATTGAACTAAGAACCCACACAACTTGGAATAGTTCTTTGAAACATGAAACAGGTAGCCCCGTGAAGTGAGCGCAGCAAAACAGGAGCCGAATGGAGCAGAACGAGTTCGAACAATAAGCAAGCGGCGACGCAGTGAACTAGGGACGTTGAACCAACCAGCGGACCAGAAAAGTTGCGGGCCTACCCCCCTTTCGATCTTCTGGAACGTGAGTCCGAGAGACGGCTTAAAAGGTTAGACCTGAGGGTATCTTTCACCACCTTGTTTTCCTTTTCTGAGCATTATTTACACTAAGTATTTCCTTGTATGATTGTAATGTTGAAATGTGTGTTGTGATTTTTTTGAGTATTAAATATGCATAATTATGATATGTAATATGTTGTGGGCATTAATGAATGAGAGATGTGTCAACTCTTGCGGTATATCGGATGGAAACCCAGACGTAAATTCCGTAGCCGATTCCGAATGGACGGTAGTGCGGTCTGTACTTGGGCTACAATTCCACGTACCACTTGGAAAAGTGCCCATATGTGTGCTCGTATGGTTACCATGTATGCTTGTATGGATTAGTATGTGCTGGCGTTTTCATGAATACAACATGCCAATGAAATTGTCTGTTTGTTGATTTAATGTACTTCTAAGCATGCAATCTTATATGTGAAATACATGTATGTTTAGGCTCATATTTTATCTTATAAATGTGAATTTAGAAGCATGATACCCTTAGAAATAAGTGTTACTTCAGCTTGTTTAAATTATTATATAAATCCTTTCATTACAAGTGACATGAGTAAGGGACCATTCCGAACCCAACGGTTTGAGGTCTTCCCTTGCGAGGGGTGAGTGCGGCCTTAAATCTTTGTCCCGGTTCACACCGGGTGGCGACTCCATGTTATGTAATCCTTCCCAACTAGGCCGCGAGCCTAGGAACGGCGTCGCTCAGATCCTGTGTCCCACAGTCTGGCGACTCCACTGGGGATGTAAAGTTGGCCCCGAAATATTGTCTTGTAATGAGTGGATTTATGTTTTAATTGGCCATGTCTATAGTGGATAAGTGAGGGTTTAATCAAGGGCACTTTGAGGCTAGGTAATGGTTTGGTGTCTTCCTTCATTCACTACCTTTCTAGAAGGAAAAGCTGTGAGGGCACCTATATGGCCATCTACTTGTAGCCTTTGTGATGGACTAATTTGGAGGACTCGTTGTTTATTCCTGACAACAAGCGATAAGAGCCTAAGAGGCTTGGGTATTTAAGTGAGCCTCGCTCCACCTTCCCTCTGGGGGATCTACAACGGGAAATCCATTTGACAGTCCATCACACACCATAGCTCATTGGCACGTACCTTAGTGTATAAAAAGGGATACGCTCACTTGGTCGCTCGAACCCTTGAGTGGGGAGACCTAGTTGTGGGCTATCCTTCGCCAGTGAGAGCCTTTGTCCATACTCTTGCAAATCCACCCATAGACTGGTTTGTATGGTTAAAGTAGCAATTATTTCCTTGAGTATGTGCTTGTGGACCATCCTCATTTGGATGCAGTTGGACTATTGTCAGAAATGCGGGCTTGCTGGGCCATTTAAACCGGGGCAAGTTCGTACTGTATGACTATTAGGCCCAAGGCTTCTGAAATGTTGATGGGCCATTATGAAAAAATTATTATGTTATGTTTGCATTATCTCCCTTCTATGCTTATGTTTGGGAACATCACCGTTTGGATCCATTTGGACCATTTGTCATGGGATATGGGCTTGTTGGGCCATTTAAACTGGGACAAGAACGTATTTCATGACTATTGGGCCAAAAGCTTCTAAGTGATTGATGGGCCACCTTGAGTGCTTGTCTTCGGAATATTATCATTTGGATTTAGTTGGGCTCTTTGCCGTAAGACATGAACTCGTTGTGCCATTTAAACTGGGACGGGTTCACCCTTATGACAATTGTCCCAAAAGCTTCTAAAATGATAATAGGCCGATTTGTTTGAGAATTTTATTTGCTTTAATATAGGTTATATATTTCTTATGCATATCATGCATACATATACCCTGTTGACATCCTTTGTGTCTTAAAAGACACCATAGATACCGTTTGGGTTAGAGAAGGAACCAGACTCACTAAAAGAACAAGTATGAGTGAATCCGATAATGAGGTGTCCCGTATGGATCAGTTAGAGAACAGTCTCGCCAAAATCACTGAACAGTTGCAGGCTTTGACTTGACTACTGCTATGGCTGGTATAGCTGGGTCTCGTGCCGGGGTTAATTCTGGGGATGTGAGGCAAGAGGAATCTCCGAACAGATTGGGGGATGATCTCCCCGCTTTTGATGATGATATGGCAGAGTATGCAGCAGGCAGAGTATCTGGGTCTCAGACAGAGTTGCAGAAACTTCGGGATCAGGTTGAGTCGGTTACCCGCAAGATGAGGGGTAAGAATGAGGATCTGCTGGATTATGACACATTGACTTTTGAGGAACAGTTGCCGGCACAGTTCAAGATGCCAGATATGGCTAAGTTCAACGGGAATGGGGATCCGAGGGTGCATCTCCGACAGTTTGTATCAGTCATGAGTTCAGTTGGCTTGTCTCAGCGTCAGGTACAGAAAATGTTTGGAATGTCGCTTGAAGGGGCTCCCGTGGTATGGTACCACAGTTTGGAGAAGAAGGTGAAAGAAGATTGGAGGGAATTAGCTGATGCCTTCCTGAAACAGTATGTCACTGACTTGGAGATCGACTTGTCACTCCGTGATCTGGAGAATGTTAAACAGAAAGCGGAGGAGAGTTTTAAGGAGTATGTGGACCGGTGGAGGGGCAGTTATTAAAATGCAGACTAGGCCTTCGGAGAAGGATCAGATCAAGATGATTATCAAGGGCACCAAGCCCTCCATTTATGGCAAGTTGAGGAGGATGACCTCCATGATTGCGGACTTTAGACAGTTGAGGGAAACTGTCATGGATATTGAAGAAGAAGAGGCCGAGAATAGAAAATTCTATGGTCTAAACAGGAGGCCCATTGGGGGAACATCGGGAACCAAGCCCGTTTCTGCTGAAGTTGCTGCTATCCGGAACAGGCAGTTTTCCAATTTGGGAAGGCCCCTGTCTAAGGTGCTAGAGAAGTTGAAGAGGCAAGGGCTTTTAAAACCCTTGGATACCAAACCATTACCCAATCCCCTACCACCACATTTTAACCTAAGCCTTTATTGCCACTTCCACCAACAAAAAGGCCATGACACCGACAACTGCGCCCGACTCCGCCATGAAATCCAAGACCTCATAGACTCCAAGAAAATACCCAACCCAGAAACAGAACAGCCCGATACACACAGAAACCCCTTACCTAACTACCGTGCCGTACCACCACCAGCCTATATGATCAATTCCGGCCTTCCAGAAAACCTTGTCCTAAAATCCTTTCACCCTCAAGCCTTTTGCCTGGGAATCTGGGATAGCACTAGTGAGGATGAGTTTGAGCAGAAGAAGGACTTTTGGCTTGATTTCTCTAGCAGCGATGAGGAGGAAGTAAGGGGAATGACACGTAGCGGTCGTTTTTATAATGATATGGCGGAAAAGGGTAAGGAAGCTTTGACAGATGGTAGAGAAGTGGTTGAGGCTGCAGAAAATACTGAAGGGGATATAGTGCTGAGGCAATTGAGGAAGACTAGAGCACAAGTCAGTATCTGGGAACTATTATGTGCATCTCGGGAGCATAGACAGGCTATGGTTGAGGCCTTGAGCAAGATCGTGGTACCGGAGGATGCCAACCCCGCAATGTTTGTTGGGTCAGTTCAGAAGGAAGCTTTGCAGATATCCTTTTCTGAGGATGATCTCCCACCGGAGGGGAGGAATCATAATAGGCCTTTGTTTATCAGGGCCGAAGTGAGGGGCAAGAAAACTTCATGTGTGATGGTGGATGACGGTTCGTCCATCAATGTGTGCCCGTTGAAGATTCTGGCAAGATTGGGTATGAAAGCAACAGACTTGGACCCCTCCAGTATGACTATTAAGGCTTATGATGACAGTAAGCGAGGAGTTGAGGGTACCTTTGTGGCTATGGTCAAAGTAGGGCCGATTGAAGATGAGGTCGAGTTCACAGTGCTGGACATCCCAGCCACTTTTGCCTTATTGCTGGGAAGGCCTTGGTTTCACAAGCTTGGGGGCGTGCCTTCCACTTTGCATCAGATGATCAGATTCCCGTATGAGGGAGAGATTGTTACCATCCGGGCTGAGTTAGATAATGCCGTGGCTGCCTTGGAGATACTACCTTTCACAAGGTTCCAGGTATCAGCCACTTTTGAGGAGTGGGTGGATCCTAGAGTGGCTAGGATTATGGAGAAGATGAAGTTTGAGCCGGGTAAAGGTTCAAAGTTGCCGGATTTCAGAGGACAGACTACTCGGAAGGGTTTGGGGTACAAATCTGACGAAGAAAAGCCGAAGGTCAAGAAAAAGGGCCTGAAACTGATGGAGTGCTTTGTGAAAGCTTCAGGGTATCAAGGAGAGCCTGAACCTGTGAAAGTCAATGGGATTGTGGTGCCTGGGTTTGAGATCTTCCAGGATTTGTTGGGTGAGAAACCATTGACTGGGAAAGTTGTGGAAACAGAGATTTGGGAGGAGGAATTAATGAAGTTAGAGAGCCTGACTCTGGAAGATGAGAAGCCTGAAGAAGACCTGATTGCAGAGGAAGAAGTGTCTATTGATGATGAAGACATTTACCTTCCTGACTTATTTGAATGTACTCCCGCATTATCCAATAATAAAGACATTTCTTTTGCTTACTTGCCTGAGTCATTTCCATTCACTCTGCATGAATCAAGCATATTTGACATCAGTTCAGCCAGAACTATTGCATTTAACTTGGGCACACTTGAGAACCCCAAAGAAATTTTGATTGCAAGTGAAGTAACCTCCGAAGAAAGGGAGAAACTAGAACAAGTGTTGGTCAGATATGCCAAAGTATTTGCTTGGTCTTATGAAGACATGCCCGGGGTAGACAGAAACATTGCTCAGCACACAATACCAACTTATCCGAATATGAGGCCAGTAAAGCAGAAACTTCGACGGATGAGACCGGAATGGGCTGAGAAAGTCAGAGAGGAAGTTAAGAAACAGATAGATGTGGGGTTCCTGGAAGTGGTAAAATACCCTGAATGGTTGGCTAACATAGTACCGGTACCGAAGAAAGATGGGAAAGTCAGAATGTGTGTAGACTACAGGGATCTCAATAAAGCTTGTCCGAAAGATGATTTCCCTTTGCCGCATATAGATGTTCTGGTTGACAGTGCGGCTTTGTCTGCTATGTATTCATTTGCGGATGGATTTTCAGGGTACAATCAGGTTCTCATGGCTGAGGAAGATAAACACAAGACTGCATTTGTTACCGAGTGGGGTACCTATTGTTACAAAGTAATGCCGTTTGGGCTTAAGAATGCAGGAGCTACTTATCAGCGGATGGCCACTACACTCTTCCATGACTTGATGCACAAAGAGATTGAGGTGTATGTGGATGACATGATGGTGAAATCAGAAACGAGAGTTGGGCATATTGAGGCATTGGAAAGGTTCCTCCAGAGAGTTGACAGATACAACCTGCGGCTTAATCCCAAGAAATGTGTGTTTGGGGTGACATCAGGGAAACTGCTTGGTCATACAGTGGGAATGGGCGGAATAGAGGTAGACTCCGAAAAGATCAAGGCAATCACAGAAATGCCTGCACCAAAGACAGAAAAGGAAGTCAGGGCATTCTTGGGAAAGATTCAGTACATCAGTCGGTTCATTGCCAAGTTGACATCAGTATGTGAGCCTATCTTCAAACTATTGAGAAAAGATCAGCCGGTGAGATGGAATGAACAGTGTCAGACCGCCTTCGACAGAATCAGAGAGTACTTGGTAAAGCCTCCTGTATTGAAGCCTCCGAGGCCGGGTAGACCTTTGATATTGTATTTGGCTATAGAATCAGAAGCATTGGGGGGTATGATGGTACAGGCAGATGAGACAGGGGTAGAACATGCAGTTTATTATCTGAGTAAGAAGCTGCTTCCGTATGAGGCTCGGTATCAGGAAGTTGAGAAGATCTGTCTTGCAGTGGTATGGGCTTCCAGAAAGTTGCGCGACATTACTTCCAGTCTTACAAGATCCAGGTGGTGGCAAAGGAGAATCCTCTGAAATATCTTCATTCAGTGCCTTCACTAGTGGGAAAACTGGGCCGATGGTTGGTATTGTTGACAGAGTTTGACATTGAGTATATCACCTCCAAAGTGATCAAGGGACGAGCAGTAGCGGAGTTTCTAGCATTGCAACCTGTTGAGGGAGATCAGTATAAGTTTGAGTTTCCAGATGAAGAGATTCAAGCAATAACAGTTCAGAGATGGAAGATGTATTTTGACGGAGCAGTGAATTACAAGGGAGCCGGAATTGGGATCGTGATAGTAACCCCCGAGGGAGAGACTTTGCCTTTGGCTAAGAGGTTGACATTCAGAGTGACTAATAACATGGCTGAGTATGAAGCATGTGCTTTTGGCCTGACAGCATTGATAGCCTTGAAGGCCGGGAGTGTGGAAATCTATGGAGATTCTATGTTAGTAGTCCAGCAGATGCGAGGAGAATGGGAATTGAAGGAAGAACGGTTGAAGCCTTATCTGTTTCACCTCAGGAAATTGGCACAAGATATCCCCGAGTGTAAGTTTCAGCACCTACCGAGGGAAGAGAATCAGATGGCAGACGCATTGGCTACACTAGCAGCGACTTGGGAAAATCCAGAGAAGTTAGTGATGAGACCATTGATACTGACAACAGCAAGTAAACCTGCTTATGAGATAGAAAGAATTCTGGAAGTTGAGGTTGACGATGGTAAGCCTTGGTATTATGATATTCAGAGATATCTGGAACATGGTGAATTCCCGGAAGGGGCGGGCAGAAAAGACAGGATAGCTATTCAGAAGTTGGCTTCCCAGTATGTGACTTTGAGAGGAGAACTGTACAAGAGGCAGGCAAACGGCATTCAGTTGAAATGTTTGAGAAAAGAAGAGGCTCAGAAAATGATGGGAGAGGTACATGCTGGGGTATGTGGTCCGCACATGAATGGGTTGAACTTGTCCCGCAAGATAGTGAGACAGGGGTTTTATTGGTCGACTATGGAGACAGACTGCGCAAGGATGGTAAAGCACTGTCATGACTGTCAAGCACATGGTAATCTGAATCACTTACCGCACACAGAATTGCACGGGCTGTCAGAGCCATGGCCGTTCTCAGCATGGGGGATTGACATGATCGGGGAAATTCGACCGAATGCATCTAATGGGCATCGCTTCATAGTAGTAGCAGTGGATTACTTCTCGAAAGTGGGTGGAAGCCGAATCCTTCCGTAACGTTACAGCGAAGCAGATGGCGAAGTTCATAGCTCGGAACCTCATTTGTCGGTATGGTATGCCGCATCATGTAGTGACGGACAACGGGGTCCAGTTTCAAGGAGAGACGAAGGCAATGTTACAGAGGCATGGGATAGGCCACCACAAGTCATCACCGTACAGGCCGCAGGCAAATGGGGCAGTTGAGGCAGCCAACAAAACTATAAAGACAATTTTAGCCAAGATGACAGAAAATTGTAGAGATTGGGCCGAGAAGTTACCGTATGCTTTGTGGGGGTACAGAACGTCGGTCAGAACGGCCACAGGTGCAACTCCTTACTCTTTGGTCTACGGGATGGAAGCAGTATTACCAGTAGAAGTGGAAATACAGTCCCTGAGGGTATTAGCAGAGGCAGAACTACCGGAACAGGAATGGGCCGCACAGAGATTTGATCAGTTGGTACTGTTAGATGAGAAGAGAACGAAGTCTTTGTATCACATGCAGTTGTATCAGAAGAGGCTAGCCCGGGCATTCAACAAGAAAGTACGTCCCACAAAGATCAGAAAGGGTGATTTGGTACTTAAGCAGTCGAGGCCGTCGACGACGGATCCGAGAGGGAAATTCAGGCCTAACTGGGAAGGACCTTACATCATTCAGAAAGTCCTGGGAAATGGAGCAGTGAAGCTATCAGACTTGGAAGGAAATGAATTCACAGAACCAATCAATGTCGACAGGTTGAAGTTGTACTTTGCTTGAGAAGACTTGGTCGCCAGCGGAAGACCTAACCCAACGGGATAAGAAAACTCCTGCATACATGCATACACGTAACCTATATTGCATATTCTTGTGTTTGTTCTGTTTTGTGTAAACAGGTGTTGAAGACGGAAAAGAGCGAGCAGTAAGCCAATCAGAGATGGCAAAGGCACATCATTTGATATGGGCAGTAATCTGAAGATTGAGGTCCCAATGAAGTTAAGTTCCGGGTATGGGTCTCGGAGGGCGAAGCCCATATCGGCTGAGGAGCGAAGCTCCACATCATCATTTTCGGGATGCGTCCCAGGGTCGAGGCCCACATTTGTCAGCGGTATTGGGATGCGTCCCAGGGTCGAGCCCCCGTTGTCGGTTGCAGCATTGGGATGCGTCCCAGGATCGAGGTCCACTGCATCATCATTTTCGGGATGCGTCCCAGGGTCGAGGCCCACATATTGTCAGCAGTATTGGGATGCGTCCCAGGGTCGAGGCCCCCGTTGTCGGTTGCAGCATTGGGATGCGTCCCAGGATCGAGGTCCACTGCATCATCATTTTCGGGATGCGTCCCAGGGTCGAGGCCCACATATTGTCAGCAGTATTGGGATGCGTCCCAGGGTCGAGGCCCCCGTTGTCGGTTGCAGCATTGGGATGCGTCCCAGGATCGAGGTCCACTGCATCATCATTTTCGGGATGCGTCCCAGGGTCGAGGCCCACATATTGTCAGCGGTATTGGGATGCGTCCCAGGGTCGAGGCCCCCGTTGTCGGTTGCAGCATTGGGATGCGTCCCAGGATCGAGGCCCACATCATCAGCAGCATCGAGATGCGTCTCAGGATCGAGGTCCACTGCAGTATCAGCTCAGCTCGAGACAGCTAGCTAGCCAGGTAAGTAAAATGCATTGCATAACTTTGATAGGATTGTTCAAAGTCACACACTGCACAAGTCCCATCAAAGTGGGGGCGACTGTAGGCATTGCATTTTCGCATGTGAAACCCGATGATGAGTCTCATTTGGAGGCACTACCTTTTGAGTCATGAAAGCCGCGGGAAACGGATATCGGAAGGGGGAATTCAGAATAAATAAGCTCACTGTCTTCGTTGGTGCTGCGTTCGTTACTTCTTCGTTCGAACCTTGTGCAGATTGCGGACGTTAGTGCCGCGTGCTATGAGGCGTTCGAACGGAGCCGGTAATTCTGGTTTTGCTGCTAGCCTCACGCCCAGCCCATTTAGCCCCCAAAAGCCCATAAAACACATCCCAAATTAAATAATTAAATATTAAACATTAAAATAAAACATTTAAATCATTTACCAATTAAATAAAACATAAAATAAAATCATGCCTAATATAAATGAATCAAATATGTTATATACCTAATTAAAAAGATGATATACCTAATTAAAATCAATCATAACAAATTAAAATATTGACTTCCTAATCTAACAAATTAAATGCCTAATCCTAACCAATCAAATATATTGTATTCCTAATCTAGCCAAGATATGTCCCCCAATCAAATCCATTGCTTTCCTTACCTAGTACTAAATCATATCCTAATTTAATGCACAAATCTCTTCCTTGTGACACAAGGCCAAACCCTACCTCTCCTCTATATAAACATGACCAACCAAGGCCATCTCCCTCTCCAATCTCTCTAGCTTATACACACAATTCACACAAGATCACAAGCAAGAAAACAAAGAAACCACCACAAGCCACCTCCCCCTGTAGCCGAAACAGCCATCTATACAGCAGCCCTCCACCACCGAAAATTACTACAAAAAACCACACACACCCTAAAACACGCTAAACAACCTCCTAAATCACCTTAACAGCAGCCCAAATCTTTACAAAAAAACAGTAACATAAAACTACATAGACAATCCTAAAAATAATCACTTTTTAATTGAACTAAGAACCCACACAACTTGGAATAGTTCTTTGAAAACATTGAAACAGGTAGCCCGTGCAGTGAGCAGCAAAACAGGAGCCGAATAGGAGCAGAACGGAGTTCGAACAATAAGCAAAGCGGCGAAGCAGTGAGCTAGGACGTTGAACCAGCGGACCAGAAAAGTTGCGGAGCCTTACCCCCCTTTCGATCTTCGTGGAACGTGAGTCCGAGAGACGGCTTAAAAGGTTAGACCTGAGGGTATCTTTCACACTTGTTTTCCTTTTCTGCATTATTTATTAAGTATCCTTGTATGATTGTATTGTTTGAAATGTGTGTTGTGATTTTTGAGTATGTAAATATGCATGAATTATGATATGTAATATGTTGTGGGCATTAGATGAATGAGAGATGTGTCAACTCTCGCGGTATATCGGATGGAAACCCGGACATAAATTTCATAGCCGATTCCGAATGGACGGTAATATGATCTGTACTCGGGCCACAACTCCACGTACCGCTTGGGTAAATGGCACCATCCTCCTTTTGTCGTGCTGCTTTTGTTTATTTAGTTTGCTTTATTTTTGAATTCCATATGTCGTTAGTTATGCATTGGTTCAACCAAGCGCATGGGCTTAGTGAGTTAGTCCAAAGGTCATCCATTTGGAGACAAAGAGCCGAAAAGGCCACCTTCGTGACACTACTTCGCCGCGCCGGTTGATGTATGTTCGGTTGGATGCGAGATACGTTCAATCGGGCATATTTAGTTTGATATTATTATTATCTTTATTTTCATATGTTTAAGTCAATCGAGTGCATGGGCTTAGTAAGTGTGATGTGAGATCCCCTACGGGGAGGGGCTAAAAGCCCTTTACCACGATGCTTTGCCGCGCCGGTTGATGTGTGTTCAGATCGGACGTAAGATGTGTCCAATCGGGCATACTTGGTTGATATGATTGGATATATTCTTGTATGTGTAATGTGATGCGCATGGGCTTAGCATGTTGGTCTAAAGGTCCTCTCTTTGAGAGATCAAGAGCCCCAAAAGGTCACCTTTACGGCAGTGCTTCGCCGCGCCCCTTTATTTTCTGTATTGCATCCTATTTCATGCATCAGGTCCGTGTCCGTTCGAACGCGTTTGCAAACGCAACTCGAACGCGCATACATTTTGCCTTATCATGCATCAGGTCTCCTTTCCGTTCGAACGCGTTTACGAACGCTACTCGAACGTGAGCATTCTGTTTCCTTTCCGTTCGAACGCGTTAACAGACGCCATACGAACGTGAACCTTCTGTTTTCCGTTCGAACGCGTTTACGAACGCTACACGAACGCGCATCCACTCCTTAGTTTCATAATGCATCAGGTCTGGTTCCGTTCGAACGCGTTCTCGGACGTTACACGAACGCGAACCTTCTGTTTACCGTTCGAACGCGTTTACGAACGCTACGCGAACGTGCACACACTGAACTGAGTCTGTCTTATTATATTCATGCATATTTGCCTATTGGTTGACCTTTCTTTTGTAAATGTGTCAATGTATCACCATTCATATGCTTGTGTCATGATAACATTTGAGTATTATTTCTTGCGGTATATCGGATGGAAACCCAGACGTAAATTCCGTAGCCGATTCCGAATGGACGGTAGTGCGGTCTGTACTTGGGCTACAATTCCACGTACCACTTGGAAAAGTGCCCATATGTGTGCTCGTATGGTTACCATGTATGCTTGTATGGATTAGTATGTGCGGCGTTTTCATGAATACAACATGCCAATGAAATTGTCTGTTTGTTGATTTAATGTACTTCTAAGCATGCAATCTTATATGTGAAATACATGTATGTTTAGGCTCATATTTTATCTTATAAATGTGAATTTAGAAGCATGATACCCTTAGAAATAAGTGTTACTTCAGCTTGTTTAAATTATTATATAAATCCTTTCATTACAAGTGACATGAGTAAGGGACCATTCCGAACCCAACGGTTTGAGGTCTTCCCTTGCGAGGGGTGAGTGCGGCCTTAAATCTTTGTCCCGGTTCACACCGGGTGGCGACTCCATGTTATGTAATCCTTCCCAACTAGGCCGCGAGCCTAGGAACGGCGTCGCTCAGATCCTGTGTCCCACACCTATCTCGCTCATAGTCAGACTTGTTTGATCAGTTTTAAACGGGCAAAATAACTTTAACGAAGCTGAGATTTACCGCTCGGGGTATTACCAAGTGAGGATACTGAAGGGGATGAACAAAGAGGACTTTTGTGTTCTCGCTATGAGCCTTTGAGTTCCTATGATGCCTTTCGGGTGACTAATGCCCTGCCACATTTTGCACGTTATGAATGAAGTTTTCCATGAAATCTTGACAAATTCGTAGTGTCTACCTTGATGGATATCGTGGTCTCAGCACCAAATGGAGGAGCACAAGAAACATCTAGCCATGGTATTCCAAAGTTAAAGAGAACAAGCTCTATGTGAAGAGAGAAAAATGCTCTTTTACTCAAGAACGCATTAAGTTCCTTGGGCACATTATTGAACAAGGGCGTATCGAATGGACATGGGGAAAGTAAGGGCGATCCGTAAGTGGAATACCCCAAGCATGTTAAAGATTGCGGTCGTTCCTTCGACTCACCAACTAGTATAGAAGATTGTAAAGGAATATTCGAAGAAGGCAGCACCTTTGACTGAGCTACTAAAGAAAGAAGTGACTTGGGAATGGTCCGACGCCTGTAAAGAAGCCTTCGAGAACCTCAAAACAGCTATGGTGGAAGATCCAGTAGTACGCACTCCCTGATATTGGCAAACCATTTGAAGTTCAAACGGATGCTTCAGACTTTGCAATGGGAGGGGTGTTGTTACAAGAGGGCCATCCCATCGCTTATGAGAGTCGTAAACTTTCTGAAGCAGAACGACGATACACGGCGCAGGAGAAGGAACTTTTGGCTGTGGTATATTGCTTGCGGGTGTGGAGACACTATATATTGGGGTCGAGATTTGTGGTAAAAACAGACAATTCTGCAGTTAGTCATTTCCTCACACAGCCGAAGCTCACTCCGAAGCAGGCTCGATGGCAAGAGTTTTTGGCTGAATTTGATTTTCACTTCGAACACAAAGCGGGGTGTTTGACCAGGCAGCAGATGCTCTGAGTCGGATGTCCGAGCTCAATCATTTGAAAGTGTTAGCTAACTTATCCTTCAGCACTATCTCTACGCCAATCAGAGAACTTATCCGAAACAACCTGGAGAAAGACCCTGTGTCCAAGGCACTTCTGAAGCTAGTGAAAGAGGGCAAGGCTCGTCGATTCTGGTTCGAGGATGGACTTTTATGGACAAAAGGAAATCGCTTATATGTTCCGAAAGCTGAAAACTTACGGAGGACCCTTATGAAAGAATGTCATGATACCTTATGGGCTGGCCACCCTGGCTGGCGCAGGACTCATGCCTTGCTGAAACAAGGATATTACTGGCCACAGATGCGGGACGACGTGACGGAATACACGAAGACTTGCCTCATCTGCCAGCAAGACAAAATAGAAAAATTGAAGACCCCAGGGTTGTTGGAACCTTTAAATGTTCCATCTAGACCTTGGGAGAGCGTCTCTCTGGACTTCATTACCAACCTTCCAAAAATTGGTGACCTAACCAATATTTTGGTGATTGTTGATAGGTTTTCTAAGTATGCAACATTCATACCAGCACCGAAGTATTGCAAGGCGGAAGAGACTGCAAGACTGTTCTTTAAGCATGTGGTGAAGTACTACTGGGGGGGTACCCAGACAGATCGTGAGTGATCGGGACTAGAGATTTGCAGGCACCTTTTGGTCAGAACTCTTCAAACTACTTGGCTCGCAACTGAACTGACATGTCGACGAGTTATCACCCCGAAACAGATGGCCAGACAGAGAGATTCAATGGGATGCTAGAAGAATACCTACGCCACTTTGTTAGTGCCAACCAGAGGAATTGGGCACAATTACTTGATGTCGCCCAATTTTGCTTCAACTCTCAGAAAAGCTCCACCACCAACAAAACTCCTTTTGAAATTGTGATGGGTCAACAACCCCTACTCCCACACACAGTGGCCGAGTATTCGGGGAAGAGTCCACGAGCTTTCAACTTCACGAAGGAATGGAGAACCAATGCAAAAATTGCTCGAGCATACTTGGAGAAAGCTTCCGCGAGAATGAAAAAGTGGGCAGATCAGCATAGGAGACCCCTAGTATTCCAACCTGGGGATTTGGTGCTAATCAAGTTAAATCCAGAGCAGATTCGATTCAGAGGGAACAAAGACAAGAGATTAGTGAGAAAGTATGAAGGACCTGTTACCATTCTCAAGAAAGTGGGTAAAGCTTCGTACAAAGTCGAGACTCCTGCGTGGATGAAGATGCACCCGGTTTTTCATGTCAGCAGGCTGAGACCTTTCCATGGAGATAGTAGTGATATAACCCGTAACCAATCACAAAGACCAGAGGTGAAGGAAGAAACAACGAAGAGAGCCACAAGGAGCGTTGAGGAGATCTTGGCAGAAAGAGAGGCGACCGGAGACCAGCGACAGGGAAAGGAGTTCCTAGTGAGGTGGAGAAACTTGGGAGACGAAGAGACGAGTTGGGAGAGAGCCGAAGACCTCCAGCAGTTCAAGCAGCAGATTGAAGACTTTCTAGCCCTTCAGCATCACGACGAAAGAGCCGAAGACCTGCAACACAGCCCGCAGCAGAAGAGTGAAGATTTCAAGCCTGCCAGCACCAAGGTCAAGAACAAGGGAGGAGCAGATCAGCCATGTCAACGAGGACGTCGACAGATTAAGTGGGGGAGGATGTAACGTGCTAACACCCCAAGCTGTCCAGGGCCAATGTCTTGCCCATGGCCGCTTGTGTTGTGGTGCTAGTGTTTTTCCTATTTTATTTTATTTTCTATTTTAAGGGGGGGTGACATCTCAAGCATGAGGTGTGTTTCCTTGTGCCACTTTTGTAATGTCTTTAAAAGCTCTTTAGGGGGAGGTGACCCGGGCACCTTAGAAGGGCCTTGGCCACCATCATACTAAGGGCTTCAGCTGTGTACTCCCTCGCCCTTAGTTGGCTTGTTTAATGAAAGATGCTCCTTTTGATGTTTCATTGTTTGTTTGTCCCAATGTGATGCTTGAATGCTATGCTGTAAAGCTTGAGTGTGTGCTAACAACGTACATTGACCTTCCATTGCTTAACAATGTTCACAACTTGTTGATGGCTAACCTTGAGCTTGTCCTTGCAGGCTCAATTCTAGGCTAACTTGTTAGACGTTGCATTAACAAGTGCCGCACGGACCCAACTTGGTAATCCCAAAAGTTTGGCCCGTGACACTAGGCATATGTTTGGATGATACCAAACTAGAACCCAAATCGGATAAGTGCCTAATTTGTAGGTTATCCTAGGGTAACCAAAGTATAGTACTTATACAACTCACAAGAGAACAATGTAATTGTTGCTCTCCATGCGGTTTTCCTAAGAGGAATACCTATATGCAGTGGTAAGTGGGAGGAAAGTAAAACGAGTTCTTAATGGAACACAAACAGTTCATCAGGGATGAAACTGTACCACAATCTTCAAATACACATGAACCGCGTAAGTCGGAGAGAGTCAGAAAACAACCTGGGAGGTATGGGTTTTCTGATCTCACCTTGTAAAGATGTCAATCTTATTGAGGAATACGAACTGACTACGTATGAGGAAGCGATATAAGGTATCGACTCCCTATTATGGCAAAGTGTCATGATGTCCGAAATGGATTCCATGTATACCAACCAAGTTTGGATACTAGTTGTTGTAGCTAAAGGCATTGTGCCTATTGGTACTATTTAAGTCTTCAAGGAAGACATACATGGATGGAAACATACAAACGTACAAAGCTAGGCTTATAGCGAAAAAGGTATCGTTATCAACATTGTGTCAATTACGACGAAACCTTTTACCTGTTGCTATGGTTAAATCCATTCGGATAATGCTTGCTGATGCTGCATGTTTCATTCATGAAATATGGCAGCTGAACGTCAAAATCGCTTTCCTTAAACGGAAACCTTTTGGAGGATGTTTACAACATCCTGACGGTTTTGTCGTACCAAAACGAGCAAACAAGGTTTGCAAGTTAATTCGATCCATTTATGGATTGAAGCAAGCATTGCGTTCTTGGAATTATCGTTTTGATGTAATCATAATGGTATATGATTTAATTCAAAACGAAAATGATTCTTGTGTATATAAGGAGGTTAGTGGGAGCGCACTGACAGTGACTGTCCTATTTAATGATGACATGTCATTTCTTGGAAATGACATTCCCATAATACAATCGGTGAAAGCTTGGCTTTCATGAAAATTCTCCGTAGAATACTCGGGAGATACAACTTTTATTCTAGGAATAAAGATCTACTGGGATAGATCTAAAAGTTGTTGGCACTCTCCGAGAACTCGTACATTGAAATATATGTACGCGACCTGGTGTCTCATATGCTTTAAGCATATGGAGTCACAATCAGGCCAATCCAAGTGATAGCCACTAGATTGATGTTAAGAACATCCTTAAGTATCTTAGACGAACTAATGATGCTTTCTTAAGCTATGGAGAATGAGAACTTGAAGTGACTGGGTTCACCGTTGCAAGTTTCCTAACCAATAAAGACGACTTTAAGTCGCAATAAAGGTATTATATAGTTTGAATAACAGAACAGTGAGTTGGAAATCTTCCAAGCAAGATACTGTTGCCGAATAAACAACAAAAACGGAATATTGCTACAGCTGAGGAAGCAATAGAAGCGATTTGGATCTATAATAATCCTAATCGGATTAGTTATAGTTCTGTTAGCAGCTGAGCTAGGCTACAACACAGACTAAAGAATTAATGGTCTCATCAATGATCCAAATAAATACTTCAATATTTCATCTGATTCGTCGGATCATACATCGTGGCGATGTGATGATCGAATAAATCGCATCAGATGATAACATTGCAAATCCGTTGACGAAAGCCTTTCTTCAGCAGAAGTTTGAGTGAACCGTACATAGTTCAAGTGTATGACACTTGAGTGATTGGCTATAGGCCAAGTGGGAGATTGTTGGACAATTATGACCCATAACATCACTATTTGTACAGAACATGGTGTTGTTGTACAAATTAACTATGTGACAAAGGAAGTTGCTCTTTTATCATTTGTAATTGGATTACCGGATATATAAATGATAAAAGTCCATATGATTAGTACCGGATTAATAAGATATGAGACAATATTAATCCACTAAAGTTTAATCATTAAAACATCAATAGTCGTAGTATTATCGAGATTGGACATCGATAATGCGGAATAGACTAGTATTGCACTTGTGCGCGTTGTGAGAGCATAACGGTATAGTTCTCATATATTTGGGTATTTGATACTCATGCAAGTGTAATAGGAGGTTGTGTTTACCGATGGTACGGAAACAGATTCGCTCTGGATAGACCCATCGAAATTCCATTAGTAGTATGACTATGTGTCTATGGAAGTCCGAATCAGGGTAGGTGTATTTGGTCTTAACCTGAGACTTGCACCGCTAATACTTGCGACAATCAATATACTTTGGTTTTAGTTGTCCAAGGCTTTAACCGATTCTGTGTACGCCTCTTCCGGGTATATTGAGAATCGTAGTGTATTGGGTGTGATGTCGAGATGGAAGTATCACTTCAGTCATAGTGAAGATGATGATCACGTAGGATAAGGAACTGGTGCTCTTATATGCTGCAGCTATCAGGATAATATAACGAGTTCATGTTTATCCGATTATAGAGACTAGTTACCAGAGATCCGATATGTGCTTCGTACGGGGCATACACAATTCCAGCCCCAGGCCTAGCACGTGACATCCGATACTGGATCGCAATACGCAATACTACGTATACTACATCTGATACTGATTACATATTCCTTTAAGAATATTTCTAGAGAATTAGGTAGGCACGGTGCTTTGCTAGAAGCCAATCATGTCTTGTAAATCGGTAAAAACGTAGTACCTTGTACGTACGTGTTCGGATAGTCCGACGATCGGATTTACTACCAACATATCCGGGGATCTCATGGGTCGCTTCCTGAATATTCACCGATGACGTGTGACTCGCACATAATTAATTTGGGATTAATTATTAGAGAGAGAGAAAATTAATCTAGGATTAATTACAGAGATATTTTATCTGGGATAAAATATTATTTAAAGAGAGAGAACGATTAATTTGGAATTAATCGATAAAATAATATATTCGATATATTATAAGAAATTAGATTTCAACGCGGAATTAAAATTAGATTTTAATTCGGGTGAACGAGTTAATTTAGAATTAATTCGCTAGCGACGTGAATAGTAATTTTGCTAGGCATAATTATTTAATTAAATTTGATTTAATTACGTCGCAACGGAAAATTCGTTAATTCGGAATTAGCGAACCCGAGCCCGGGAGTGTTTACGGGCTCACTCGAATTTCAAATTTAAGTGCGGCCCACAAGTTACATCAAGCGTCACATCATTAGTCATTCTTGTGATATAAGTCACATCAACTTTGAGTGATGTGATGGTTGTCACTTGTGAGTGATGTGAGTTGTTGGAAGACTTTAAAGTCTTGTACAATTTTTGGAAAATATAATATGTATTTGATTTTGGAATCAAACACAACACAACGAACACAACTCTTCTCCTATCTCCCTCAACTTTCGGCCAAGGGCCATTTTTCTCTCTTTTGTTTCTCCATTGCCGAGAACAATAAGAAGCTTAAGGGAATTTTGTGGCAAAATTTCCAAGTGCTAGCACACCAAATGAGTCACACAAAGGTGATAGGGAAACTCATTCATGAGCATGGAATCCACACACAAAGCTTGGAGCTTGGAGATCCAACATGGAGCACAATTTGGAGGCATGGCCGAGAGCTTCAAGGAAGGAGCAGAAAATTTTTGTGTTCTTCACATCGTAAAGCCGATCAAAGTGAGTATTTCCGTAACTTAACTTTGATTTATTCACACATTTTAAATGCTTAAATTGATCTTGGTTTGACCTAGAAAACCCAACAGTAAAGACGTAAATGACCATAGAGTGATTAGTTATGATACAGTTGCAAAAGCTTCGCAACTGACATTGAGCAGTATCATAACAATATCGTTCTTTAACTGTTCCTGGTCAAGGTTTACAATTACTTGGTCAGTAAGTAAACCCGTTGAGACTGGTATGTGTCGTATATTGGAATGTTGGATTCTAATGGTTTCTCAATGAACCATGAATATTAGGAGACTCGTATAGACACGTAGGTGTTTATATCGGATAAACATTGAACGACACACTGAAGATTCTTAATAGATGGTACACCAACGTCAATAAGAATCTTCTCAGGTTGAGTGAGCATAATGATCCTTCAACTTGAGATACCACTGTGGATATATGAGGTATCATTCACTCTTTGATGGCAGTCACGTCACTGATCTATTTAGATCAGACCTCCGCCTGTTCGTTGAGTGTGGACTGATCCTTTGGATATCCTGTGTGTATCAAGATAGGATCCGTCAGTTCTGTGTACAGAGCATAGGTTTCCATTATGGAATTAGCAATCTGTTAAATCCATGGGCCGTGGTATACTGCAGAAATCAGTTCTAAGTGTTATTTAAGAGATTGGTAATAGAATCGTCGATGGGATTATACCTAAAGAGATTTGACATTTGTATCTTTATCTCTAGGATAATCTGGATACCTGTGACGGAAGGATTATACGTATGCAGTGACCTCGATCTGTATGGTTCAGAGATTTTATCCGTGTTTATCATAATTTATGGGTGGGTAGATTATGGACACGAAATTGGATTTCGTGACGGATATGCCTGAACCTAGAGAGTCTCACTAATGAGATATACTCGTAGGGCACTAAGGCAACTTTTATAAATAATACTTTTTATTTATAATTCGTTTAACGGTTAAATGAAGATACATGCTTTTGAGATCTTTTCGGTCATTTATTAAATGTCAAATTATGATATTTGACATTTATTATTAATATATGTATTTTGATTATTTAATATAAATATAATACATATATTTGAGATATTTTAATTTAATTATTTAATTATTCAAATATTGAATAATTGAATTAATTAAATATTTAATATCTTATTTACTTTTTTAAGTAAGATAAATGGCATTTCTTTATTGGATAAAGTGGCCAATTTTGATTGGTTTAATTGGCATGATTTAATTGGATGGTTTGTGATAAACTTTAATTTGATTAATGGTTTTACACCACAAATATAAATAAACCATTTTCCAATTATTTGAAACAAAATTGAAAATTTATGGCTATAATTTTTTCCACTTATTTGGTCATTTAAGGGAAATTATTTAGGCATTGTTTTCTATTTTTTTCATCATTCCTTGAACCCTAAAAATCAAATACAAAAGAGAGAAAGGGAGCAAAGGAGAAAAATGAAGAAAAGCTTTGAAAATCAAGCATTTTAAGTAAGTTTTTCTTACTTTTCCTTACATGAAAAATATTTCTAGCATACTAAGCTTCAACTTTTGTAGCCTAGTTTGTTCTCTGCTCTTTTATGAATGTGTCTATGGAAATGATTTTGGGCTTGATTGAAAGATGAAAGCATGTATGATTATTTAGAATGCTTAAAATGGTTTATAAAGCTTTCTTTTGCCATTTGGATGGCTAGTTGCCATTCTAGAGTCTTTTAGCCACTAATGATTGACCTAAAATTATTTTTGAGCTATTTCATGATGGTGAGGCTTGATTGGTGTTGTGGGAATTGAATTAAAGTATTGAATTTAATTAATTTGGTGTTAATTTTGTTAATTTGTGAAATTATAAAATTAGGGTTTTTAACCTTCACCAAATTTGGGCCTTTTCATATATGTGATGATATTTAGTGTATATATGATGTATATTAAATTTGAGAATTTTTGGATTTGATATTGGCATGTTTTGAACAAAAAGGAACAAATTGTAAATTCTTGAAAATTGAGGGACCATTCGGCAATAAGAGGAAAAATATTTTCTTGAGTTGAAAATTGTATTTTAATGTATAAGACATGAATAAATCATTTTGGGATTGATTTGGAATCAATTGGAATTGTATTTGACAATTAAGGACTAAAATGATTAAAATACAAAGTTTTGGGGCAAAACGGTAATTATTGAAAAATCTGTTTTTTGGGTAAAAATTTCAGTTTTTAAGTATTAAGTAATTAAGATAAATTAGTTTATTTTAATTACACAAGAAAAATTATTGAAATTGGAAAATTTTGATTTTCCACGTTCCGTTGCGTTTACCCGAATTACTGTCTGAAACCCCACAAAAATGATATCAGAGCAGGTCTGAACCTCGAAACATGATATGAATATGTCTTTAAATTCATTGTTTAATTATGTTCTCACTTTATACATGCTTGTGTTTAATTAATTTGATTAAATTAAATATGTTTCATCTTTGCAGAAAATCCCTATTTAATAAGGTTTTTAGAAAGTAATATGTATTGGATACATATTTCTTAGTCCGTCTTGTCAATACAGTTTGTGGATATCTGTTCTATGGCTGTATCCGAGATCGTGCCAAAGCAGTGAGGGTGTAGTTGATAGAAATTTATCCATACCGGATGTATATGTGATACTAGATAAGTTCAAGCGAAAGCGAAAATTCTGAACCTCCCAAAGCGATCAGGACTACGCAAGTATCTTGAATTTATCATTGACAAGTTTAACCTTGGTACGCCTCCTTGTGAACGTGCCAAAACTGTCACAACGAGAAACGGCCAGGTGCGGAACCCAGGAGTCACTATTGAGTGATTGACAATGAGTTGTCTACCTAATGAATATATGCATGCGAGATCGTGCCAAAGCTGTGAGCTGAAATATATTCATGGGATCCACCTTTCACTATTAAATTTAATTTGATTAACTCTTTGTTTGCATTATGTTTGGGGATTACAGTATTGCATGTAATAGTGGGAGGGGCATTTTTAGATTAAAAATCCATGATTATGCTTTGTTTGATTTATATTATATGAAACTGTTTTGTCTGCTAATCGTTTTTCGCTATCTATATGATAGATTTGCGATGGCGGCACTTGATTCTAATCATTTTGCTCATATACTTGATACGAACAAGCTTAAAGGCGCCGAAAACTTTGCAGATTGGGACTTGAATCTTAGAATTGTTCTTGGGTCTGAGCAAATAGAATATCTGTTGGAAGGTCCGTTGTCACTGGCCATATCACCTGATGCTACACAAGAGGAACATGAGACTCTCCAAAAGTGGAGAGATTATGATAGAAGAGTCAAATCATATATTCTCAGTTCCTTGGAACCAGAGCTTAAGAGGCAATATTTTGGATTGCCCGACGCATATACTAAGATGACGCGGTTGCGAGAGTCCTTTATGAACCAAGAACAGGTCTCGGTTCATAAAATTGATATGGAACTGTTCCATGCAAAACTTGAATAGGGACAGGCTGTGAGCCCTCACGTGCTTCATCTGATTGATTTGATCGAACAGTTGAGGCGCTATAATTTCCCTCTTAATGACACTTAAGGACGAAGTGTCATACTTGGATCTCTGCCAGCATCATATCACCAATTTGTAATGTATTTCAATATGAATGAGATTAGATGTTCTTACTAAGAGCTGCATAAGATGCTGCAAACTGGGGAGGAAGATTTGAGGAATAGAGTACCGACTCGCCCTCCTAAAACCACAACTCTTCCTGCTTCCTCCCAAGAAGAAAAGAAAGAAAAAGAAGGGTACAAATCTTCCACCACAAGGTAAGGTAGCTAAACCCAAGAGAGCTGACGAAGATAAATGCCACCATTGCAGCAAGATCGGCCATTGGAAGAGGAACTGTCCTGATTACCTGACCCAAGAAAGGAAAGAGCATCTACTTCAGTTACTTTTATTTTTCCCATTATTGATATCTCATTAGCTTGTAAAGCTATGTCATCCAGTTGGATTTTAGATGCTTGTCCAATTCACATTTGCAATTCGTTGCAGGTGCTGAAAGAAAGTAAACGGCTAAAATCTGGGGAGATGCAATTGCGATTCGGGAGTGGCGACTATTTGTATGCAGTTGCTGTGGGCTTATGCGAGATTCCCCTGCCCAGTGAGAGCCTTTTGTTGCATGACTACATTTTTGTACCAGGATATGTTGCGAATATTATATCACTTTTTGTATTAAATATTGAAGGCTATAATGTAAATATTAAGAATTGATGAGCGGAAAATATATCAATATTTACCGCCCCTTTTACTTAATATTTTGTTTAGTTTCTTGGGTTTGATGAACGTTTTGATGTGTTTTAATTTATTTTGCAGATAAAATAATATTGGGACATAATGAAATCATTTAGGACAAAATTCGGGTCAAATAGGGCAAAAATTGTACTTGACATATTAATTTTGGAGATTGGAAACTTGAAAGGGCGTTTTAACGATGTACAGTTTTAGAAATTCCAATTTTGCGCATCTGTCGTATTTTGGGCATAACTTTTTACTCCGATATCGGATTGAGCTGATTTGAGTTCCAGATTAAATAAGACTCAAATATATACAACTGGGAAAGACAAAATAATTTCTAATTCTGAAGATTTCATGCCAAAATTGATGAACCATCCAGAAGTGTGTTGTGTGTAATTATTAAAGTCATTTTCAATCATTTTCAAAGCAAAAAATAAATTAATATATAAATAATAAAAATTATCAAATCACCACCAAACATGATAAGAAATTAGTGGAGCAATTAATAATGGATTTGGTGGAGCAATTAGTGGAGCAATTAGTGGAGCAATTAATAATGGATTTGGTGGATGATTTGATGGAGGCAAAATTTTACCTATAAATACCAAGCCATTTCATTTGTAAATTGATACTTTCTTCTAAGGAATTCCTTAAGAATACTAAGAAGATTGTATCTTGTTTGTTTATTTACAGCTTTCAATAATTAATTTTCTCTTTCGCACTTTTTTTCTTTACTTTTCAGTTTTTACTTTCCGCAATTTACTTTTACGCACATTACTTTTATTTCTTTAATTTTCAGTTTTTACTTTTCAGTAATGAGGAGGTAACTCCCCTTTGTTGGGGTAAAATGTAAAACTTTTATTACTAATATTTAGATTAATCTCCCTTAATTATAATATATAAACTAGTTAAAACCTGACTTAACGAGGATACCGCCATATTGATCGGTTGGTAATTATTTAAATTGGTTTTAACCTGACTAAACTGGATACCGCCTGATTGGTCGGTTGGTAATTAATTATTAATTTGACTTAATCTGGATACCGCATATATGGCTGGTTGGTAATTATCATGCAAAGTTAATATATTATATTAAGAGAGATATCTAAAATAAAAGTAATAAAACTGGATCCTTTTACCTCAATATTTTCTTTTATTGTACTTTTACTTTATTTACTTTTCAGTATTTTACTTTCAACATTTACTTTTCAGCATTTAATTTTCAGTATTTAATTTCAGCATTTATTTTCCGTCATTTACTTTTTAGCAATTTACTTTTCAGCAATTTACTATATGTCTTTTATTTTATTTAAGTTTTTACTACCCGTAAATATGTGTCGTAACTAAGTCAGTTATCTGGGGTTGTGATGAAATCCAATATCACTGGTTTATAAGGGGTTAAATTACAGTTTGGGTAATATAAAAGTTTATTATTGAGCCTTAATCTTAATGCTTTTTATAACTGGCCATTAATAAAATTGAATTGGTAAACTTAAAATGAACTTGGAAAATGGATTTTAGGTTTAAGACCTTAGACTTAATAGCCCACGATCTTCCTTGAGGATATATAACCCTTTAATAGATTTCCTTACAGGATAGGAATATACCTGTCGGGCGGGGGAAGCCATAATTGTAACTTAATCTTAATAAATTCAGATAACTTGGTTAACATAGGAATATGATTAATTGGGTTATATTGGGTATTTGTATTTGACCATCGGAAGAGGCTTTTACATATTTTCGTGTTCCAGGTTAATAAACCAATATATTACACAAATGTAAAATATCCACTTCATCTTTTAAAAAGATATTGAAAGGATTGAAAACCCTGGATAGTTTTATAAATTTGAATTTTCTCCAATCTACCTTCAAGTAATTTTATTTACTTGTTTTAATTTTAAAGTCACCACCCAATCAAACAATCAATCCATTAGATACTTGTAAACATTTAACTTCATAAATTGATAACAAAAGGTTTTAAGTCCTCGTGGGATCCATAATTTTTATACTACTTGAACGATACGTGTGCTTGCGTTATACGCGTGTGATTACGCACCGGTCAAGGTTTTGGCGCCGTTGCCGGGGACTTATTTATCTTTCACTATTAATTTTGAGGTTAGATACCTTTAATTATATCTAATTTCTTTTTACTTATTGTTGTTGTTTTCTTGTGTTCCAGGTTCTCAGAAACTACATGAGATGAACCAGAAGCTTTGAACTCCGACCGCTTGACCCAGAAATTGAAAGAACCATCAGACAGTTGAAAAGGGAAAGGCGAGAAGGCCAAGAAGCTTTAGTCAACATGGAACCTGAACCTTTGGAAGTTGCACCACCAATACCCATTTGAGATAGAACCATTCCGATGGTCGACAGCTTCATTTCCTGTATTGTACTTCCTCATTTACCAGCAAATGCGTGTGACATCAAAACATGCATTCAGATGATTCAACAGTCAATGCAGTTTGGGGGGAAAGCAACTGAAGATCCTAATACCCACATCGGCAACTTCCTGAAAGTTTGCGGCACTTTCAATTACAACCGAGGAGCTGAAGAAGCAATGAGACTGTGGGTTTTTCCATACTTCTTGAAAGACGGAACTAAAGCTTGGCTACATTCACTACCAGCAGGTTCCATCACAACTTGGAACACTTTAGCCACCAAATTTCTTGCAAAGTACTTTCCACCAGCCAGAAGTGGAAAGCTGAGGAATGGCATCACATATTTTGTGCAACAACACTCGGAAACTCTCTACGAAGCTTGGGAAAGGTATAAAGATTTTCTCCGAAAATGTCCTCACCATGAGATTCCAAAATGGCTTCAAGTCAAAACTTTCTATAATGGACTTTCTGGACTGACGAGAACCACAATCGATGCTGCTGCTGGAGGAGCTTTAATGGTAAAATGAGAAGATCAAGCCTGGGACCGAATCGAAGAAATGGCCAACAACAATTCCTTGTGGCCAACAGAAATGAGCATGATCCAAAGAATTGCAGGAATTTATGAAGTTGGAGCCAATACAGCAGTCAACGCCAAGCTGGATCAGATATGCAAATTCATGGAGACTCTTACCACTGGATCCACAAGTTCACCATATGGAGGAGCACCAGAACTAAACCAACTTGAAGAAACGGTGAATTATGTCAACAATTTCAACATACAGGGGAACAATCCATATTCCAACACCTACAACCCAGGGTGGAGGAATCATCCCAATTTTTTATGGGGCAACAATTCAGGGCAAAAGAACAATCCACCACATGGATTCCAACAGTAGAACTATCCACCTCCTGGATTCCAGCAACAGAACAAAGGCCATGAGTAGGCAAATGAACCAGGAATAGCAGAAGTGATGGCTCAGTTAAAAAAGTATGATGTTATGTTTCAGAACCAATCAGCTTCTATCAAAGCACTGGAGAATAAAATTGGACAACTGGCCAATGTTCAGAGTTACAGACTGCCAGGTAATCTTCCCAGTAACACAGAACCAAATCCAAGGAACAGAGGGAATGAGCAATGTCAAGCCATTACTTTGAAAAGCGGTACGATGAGATCAAAAAAGATAATGGAATCAAGGAATCCATTGAAGAGCTTCCAAAAGAAACATGACAACAGACGGAGGAAAAAGAAGCAAAGGAAAAAGATCAAATCACTCCACCTTCACCTTTTCCACAGCGACTTCAGAAAAAAAAATTGGACAAGCAGTTTGCTCGTTTCTTGGAGGTTTTCAAAAAGATGCACATTAACATCTCATTTGCCGAAGCTTTGGAAGAAATGCCCAGCTATGTAAAATTCATGAAAGACATTCTTTCACGAAAACGGAGATTAGGAGACTACGAGACAGTAGCATTAACAGAAGAATGCAGTGCCATCATTCAGAGGAAACTTCCCCCGAAGTTGAAAGATCCTGGCAGTTTCACTATCCCATGCACCATTGGAGAACATTACATCGGTAAGGCTTTATGTGATTTAAGAGCTAGTGTTAACTTGATGCCTTTTTCTATTTACATGAAACTGCAGATTGGAGAAGCAATGCCTACCTCAATCTCGTTGCAACTTGTTGATCGAACGCTCGCATTTCCAAGAGGTGTTGTTGAAGATGTGCTGGTCAAAGTTGACAAACTTATTCTCCCAGCAGATTTCATTATCCTTGACATGGAAGAAGACAAAGAAAAACCTATCATTCTTGGGAGACCATTCTTGGCTACAGGTAAAACTGTGATTGATGTGCAAAAAGGAGAACTGGCCATGAAAGTGCAGGACCAAGAAGTTACCTTCAATGTTTTCAAAGTCATGAAATTCCGAGCGATGAAAAGGAAGAAGAATGTTTCAGAATTGATGTTGTTGATAGTATTGTTCAGGATACTGATCCAAATCCCACGGATACACTTGAAGCTTGCATCACCAACATGAATGACAACGAGCTAGATGCTGAAATCCTGGAATGTATCAACTACATTGATAAACCATTCTGATTCAAAGCGACACCACAAGTGGAAAGCCTCGAACTGCCAAAGAAAGATCGAATCAAGCCTTCAATTGAAGAACCACCGCAGTTGGAACTGAAGTTACTTCCGAGCCATCTCAGGTACGCATTTCTTGGAAACTCTTCTGAATTACCTGTTATTATTTATTCTTTGCTAACATTGGAGCAAGAAGAAAAATTGCTGAGAGTTTTACGAGAGCACAAGGAGGCCATTGGCTGGACTATAGCAGACATTCGAGGCACTAGTCCATCATTTTGTATGCACAAGATTCTGATGAACGATGAATACAAACCCACAATGGAGCATCAACGGAGACTCAATCCAATCACGAAGGAGGTCGGTGAAGAAAGAAATCATCAAATGGTTGGATGCTGGCATCATTTACCCCATCTCAGACAGCAGTTGGGTAAGTCCTATACAATGTGTGCCGAAGAAATGAGGAATTACTATTGTGACAAATGAAAAGAACGAGCTGATTCCAACAAGAATGGTGACTGGATGGAGAGTATGCATGGACAACAAGAAGCTGAACAAAGGCACGAGAAAGAACAATTTTCCACTACCATTTATTGACCAGATGTCAGACAGACTGGCGGGACATGAGTTCTATTGCTTTTTGGACGGATATTCAGGATACTATCAGATTTCCATCGCTCCAGAAGATCAGGAGAAAACCGCATTTACATGTCCTTATGGTACTTTTTCTTTTTGCAGAATGCCATTTGGATTATGTAATGTCCCCGCTATATTTCAGCGTTGCATGATGGCCATCTTCTCTGACATGTTGGAGCAGAGTATGGAGGTTTTTATGGATGACTTTTCTGTGTTTGGAGATTTTTTTGACCACTGCTTGTAAAATTTGGAACAGGTGTTACAAAGGTGCGAAGATACAAACCTGGTACTCAATTGGGAGAAATGCCATTTCATGGTACATGAAGGCATTATTCTTGGACACCGGATCTCACAAAAGGGAATCGAGGTAGACAAAGCAAAGATTGAAAAAATTGAAAAACTACCTCCACCGACATCTGTCAAAGGGATTCAGAGCTTTCTCGGACATGCAGGTTTTTACAGGAGATTTATCAAATACTTTTCCAAGATTGCTAAACTTTGTGCAATCTTCTGGAGAAGGATGTGCCTTTCAACTTCACCAAAGAATGTCAGGAAGCTTTTGAGATCTTAAAACAAAAGCAGATTTCTGCCCCCATCATTGTAGCACCAGACTTGACCCTTTCATTTGAAGTGATGTGTGATGCTAGTGATTTTGTTGTAGGTGCAGTTTTGGGACAATGCAAAGCAAAGATTTTCCACACCATTTACTACTCCAGTAGAACTTTGAATTAAGCTCAACTCAACTACACAACCACTGAAAAGGAGTTGCTCATAGTTGTGTACGCTTTTGACAAATTCCGCTACTATCTGCTGGGTCCCAAAGTGGTGGTCTACACAGATCATTCAGCAATCAAATACTTGATCACGAAGAAAGATGCCAAACCCAGATTGATCCGTTGGATACTTCTTCTGCAAGAATTTGACGTGGAGATCAGAGACAGAAAAGAGACAAAAAAACCAGGTGGCAGATCATTTGTTGAGACTCGAGAATGGAGAAACAGCTGGGAAAGAACTGATAATCAAAGAAAATTTTTCAGATGAATAACTATTTGCCATGAAACAGCAAGATGCCCTTTGGTATGCTGACTATGCCAATTTCATTGTATCAGGAAAATGGCCGTTGGAATGGACATCTCAGCAACGAAAGAAGTTCTTCAAAGAAGTCAAGCATTATGTCTGGGATGAGCCGTACCTGTTCAAATGCTGTGCTGATCAACTACTAAGACGGTGTGTTCCACAGGAGGAAGTCAATAGTGTTTTGCAGCACTGTCATTCATCACCATATGGTGGACACTTCAGCGGAAACAAAACTGCAGCCAAAGTCCTATAATCAGGTTTGTTTTGGCCCACTCTTTTTAAAGATGCTTATCTTTTTGCTCTTCAATGTGACAGGTGCCAGAGAACGAGAAATATTTTGAGGAGAAATGAAGAACGTTGCAAAACATTCTGGAAGTGGAGATATTCGATGTGTGGGGTATAGATTTCATGGGACCCTTTGTTCCATCATTTGAAAACATGTACATCCTGGTTGCTGTAGACTACGTCTTCAAATAGGTCGAAGCAATTGCACTGCCATCCAATGATTCAAAAGTGGTGATCAAATTCCTGAAAAAAAACATTTTCACTCGGTTCGAAACACCTCGGGCATTATCAGTGATGGTTGCTCATATTTCTGCAATAGATACTTTGATGCACTCCTATCCAAATACGTAGTTACTCACAAGGTTGCCACTGCTTATCATCCACAGTCAAATGGATAGGTTGAAGTTTCAAACAGAGAAATCAAAAGAATCTTAGAGAGAACCGTTGGATCAACAAGGATGGACTAGTCAACAAAATTGGATGACACATTATGGGCCTATCGAACAGCTTACAAGACACCCATTGGTATGTCCCCATATCGTATGGTGTTTGGGAAAGCATGTCATCTGCCAATTGATCTTGAACACAAGGCGTACTGGGCACTGAAGAAGTTGAATCTTGATCCACAAGCTGTAGGAGAGAAAAGACTTCACCAACTCAACGAATTGGAGGAATTTCACCTACAGGCTTATGAGAATTCCAGATTGTACAAAAAAAAGACCAAGAAATGGCATGACCGAAAAATAGTGCACAGACAGTTGGAACCAAGGCAACATGTGTTGTTATACAATTCAAGGTTGAAACTTTTCCCTGAAAAGTTGAAATCAAGGTGGTCAGGTCCATTTGTGATCACTCAGGTTTTACCATATGGAGCTGTTGAGTTACTGGATCCCAACACCAACAACACATTCAAGGTTAACAGTCAGCGTGTCAAGCACTAATGGATAGAATCATTTGAGCGACAAAAAAAAAGTGTCACACTTTAAGATCCAGCCTAACTTTTGAGAAGTCACGTCTAGCTGACGACGTTAAACATAACGCTAGCAGAGAGGCAACCCATGCAATTTGTGTATATATTGTGATTTGGTGTGATTTAATTTTGTGTGTTTAGTTTTTGCAGATTAAGACATTTCAGGATGGAAGAAATTCTCGAAAATCTTCACTAGCAATTTCCTTCTCTCCCTCAAAACTCTCTGATGAAAGTCTACAAAGCTCGCTTGGAACAGATGAGACTATTGATGATCCATGATATTCCTAATGACATTCGTTGGGTAATCGAAGCACGGGTCCGATTAGGAGGTGAGTATTCTGATTTCTGTAATTCTTATTTGCCTGGATTTGGAAGAAGCACCTATGCAAAGAAACGTAGAGCTAAGCAAATGGGTGTTTGTTACAAATGTGCACGCAAGAATTGTAATACTCGTTGTCGTTCTTTAGGAATGGTGTCTGATCATCGCGAAGACAAAATTAAATTCATTAGGGATGGCTTGAGTAAGGAGTCTGTAGATAATATATCTTCGACTCTTGAGACGCATCCCAGTGGATATGTTCATATAGCCATTCGCAAATTACATACACAATTCCAAAAAGAAAGACAACAGTTAAGTCTGGGAATCTGACTCAAAAAGACCCTGATTGCAAATTTATAAGAAAATTGGATGGGAAGCTTGTCCTTGACGCATTGACGTCAATCAAGCCGCTACTTTTCTTGTACATATTATATCTCTTTGGCTTTTCCTAATAATTTTAATTTGTTTTGTTGTTTTCTTTTTATTTTCTCCGACAGGATCCAGACCTTTTTGACTATCACGATTTATTTTACTGTTTAACTAATAATTGTCATTTGGCAGGTACTAGTGCTATTATTTTATTCACCATTTTCAGGTATTATAAATTCAACTCATCATTGCACTTTTGAAGACATCTAGAGTAAAAATGGAAGCCACTTCAAGAAGACGAGTTGAAAACATCTGTGTGTTTTGCGGTACTAGTGTTGGTGTTAAACCACAATACGTAGAGGCAGCACAGGAATTGGGTCGAGTCTTAGCTGCAAGGAATATGCACTTAGTATATGGCGAAGACAATCTTGGACTTATTGGGATCGTTTCAAAAGCTGTATAGGAGGGATGCAGTCACGTTTTGGGAATCATCCAGAAACCATTGGCGGAGGCAAATCTTATTGGACCATCAAACAGAGAAGAGCTAATTGTGCCAAGTATGTCTGAACGACTGGTAGAAATGATTAACCGTGTTGATGTTTTTATTGCTTTGCCAGGTGGCTTGGGTACATTGGAGGAAATTTTTACAGTATTATCTTGGGCAAACTTGAACATACACCAGAAACCGCTTGGACTGTACAACGTTGAAGGATTTTATGATTTTCTTTGTGTGTTTCTTGATGATGCCTGGAGAAATGGGTTTCTGAAAAAACCTATGAAAGAACTCTTATTTACTTCCAGAACTGCTCCGGATCTAATTGACCAAATCTTAGCCTATGAACCATAAATTGACCGTATCATTTCAAAGATAAATTGGCCCGAGGAAGATCGTGGTAAGAGGCGTTGGATTAATCTGGATCTTAACCTTTAACTTTTCGTGTAGAATTTCATCTAACCAGATACTATCTTCTAAACTCTTCTTCTACTGGTTAAGATATTGGGGACAATGTCTCATTTAGGTTTGGGGGAGGGAATTAGTTGATCAGTATCTTATTTTTAGTGGTGTGTTGTTTTTATTTTTAGTCCAAAATTTTTCGAAAAATACAAAAAAATTGAATTTTTTTAAAAATTACAAAAATATTTTGCGTTTTTATGTTTTTATTTTGACTAAAAAGGTGAAATTGGTAAGAGATAGCTGAGTAAGGAGTTTCCACTCCAAAGACGTGTCTAAAACCTATTTCGGAACAAGTTAATTTTTGTTTATTTCATTTTGAATTATTTAATTTGTGAATTCTCCATAATACTGACTAAAATGGATCTTCATATGCTCAGTTGGCAGATATTATCAACATGTATGGTAATATACGGACATGAGTTGTAATTGAAAAGTTTGTAATATTAGTGCTCTAGTTTAATTGGAGAAAGCATCTCAAAAAGTGATGGAGTAAAAAAAAAATCTGAGGTTCGAGTTATTAAGTCTGTAAGGGTGTTTTAACACCTAGTGCCATAAAGCCAACTGGTTTGGGACACTGGCCCAAAGTTCGCTACATGGATCAAGGATGTTGCAAATATATATATATCTGAAGTCTGAGTAATTAAGTCCGTAATAGTGTCTTAACATCTGGTGCCCTAAAGCCAACTGGTTTGGGAGCCACCGACCCAACACTCGCTACATAGATGGAAGATATTGTATATATAAATAAAAATCAAAAATCAAAAATCAAAGAAAAAAATCAGAAAAATCAGAAAAATTATTCCATTGCTGCAAAAGGTGTGAATTCTGATAAAACTTTAGGACAAAAATATTACTCTCTTATCAACTGCACTTGTGACTGTTGTGGGCCAAAATGAGTTGATTAATATTTTTTCGGCTGTGCATATGGAGAATGGTAAATATAATCGGAGAATTTACTTATTCAGTAATTTAGAAAGAAAGAAAACAACTAGTAACTTGGAGTAGAAGTTTCACCTGATTAGTCACTAACTTCTTTATTCTCCTTTTTCTTGTCCTTTTACTTTTGTGTGCATTAGTTTTATTATCTTTTTACTTTTGTAAAACGTTTGTGGGTATCGTTGTTGTAAGCCCTCACGAGACTATAACTCGTCCACTAGGGACACCTAGGGGTTTAAAGGCTTGTTGCTTATGCTAAATGCAACCGTGATCCCTACGAAAGTGGCTTAGTTTAATTTTAATTGTTTCTTGTATTTTATTTTATTGCTTTGCTCAAGGACTAGCAAAATGTTAGGTTGGGGGTGTGATGAGCGGAAAATATATCAATATTTACCGCCCATTTTACTTAATATTTTGTTTAGTTTCTCGGGTTTGATGAACGTTTTGATGTGTTTTAATTTATTTTGCAGATAAAATAATATTGGGACACAATGAAATCATTTAGGACGAAATGTGGGTCAAATAAGGGCAAAACTTTGACTTGACATATTAATTTTGGAGATTGGAAACTTGAAAGGGCGTTTTAACGAAGTGCGGTTTTGGAAATTCCAGTTTTGAGCATCTGTCGTATTTTGGGCATAACGTTTTACTCCAATATCGGATTGAGCTGATTCAAGTTTCAGATTAAAGAAGACTCAATGATCTACAAATTTGAAAGACGAAATAATTTCGAATTATGAAGATTTCATGCCCGAAATTGATGAACCATCCAGAAGTGTGTGGTGTGTAATTATTAAAGTCATATAAAGGTTTATTTATTGAGCCTTAATCCTAATGTTTTTTATTAACTGGCCATTAATAAAATTGAACTGGTAAACTTAAAATGAACTTGGAAAAGGGATTTTAGGTTTAAGACCTTAGACTTAATAGCCCACGATCTTCCTCGAGGATAGATAACCCTTTAATAGATTTCCTTACAGGATAGGAATATACCTGTCGGGCGGGGGTAGCCATAATTGGAACTTAATCTTAATAAATTCAGATAACTTGGTTAACATAGGAATATGATTAATTAGGTTATACCGGGTATTTGTATTTGACTATCGGAAGAGGCTTTTACATAATTTCGTGTTCCAGGTTAATAAACCAATATATTACACAAATGTAAAATAACCACTTCATCTTTTAAAAAGATATTGAAAGGATTCACAACCCTGGAAAGTTTTATAAATTTGAATTTTCTTCAATCTACTTTCAAGCAATTTTATTTACTTGTTTTAATTTTAAAGTCATCACCCAATCAAACAATCAATCCATTAGATACTTGTAAACATTTAACTTCATAAATTGATAACAAAAGGTTTAAAGTCCTCGTGGGATCGATACTTTTTATACTACTTGAATGCGTTATACGCGTGTGATTACGTACCGGTCAAGAATCGTTCTTTATACTTATATGATAGATATAATATTCAGATCCTTGTTTGTCCAAATAAGCATGGTCATTACATTTTGCATTCCCCACAATATATCTTTAATGCTGGAATTAATAAACGTAAAGTATCTGATATAAATAATACTGAACGGTGGCATATGAGGTTGGGTCATATAGGCATGAAACGCCTAACCCAGTTGGTTAGGAATGGTTTGATACATGATCTTACCATTGAACTTTATCCAACTTGTGAATCTTGTATTCGGGGTAAGATGACCAAAGCCTCATTTTCGGGTGTAGGACACCGAGCCACTGACTTATTGGAACTAATACATTCTGATGTATGTGGTCTCATGAGTCACACTGCTCACAGTGATTTTTCCTACTTCGTTACCTTTACCGATGATCTGTCACGGTATGGTTATGTTTATTTGATTAAACATAAATCGGAAACCTTTGAAAAGTTCAAAGAATTTCGAAATGAATTAGAAAAACAAACTTGAAAATATATTAAATGTCTTCGATCTGATCGAGGTGGTGAATATATGAGTGGTGAGTTCACCGATTATTTAAAGGAGAATTGGATTCTCGCTCAATATACTCCTCCGGGTACTCCACAGCACACTGGAGTGTCCGAAAGGAGAAATCAGACTTTATTTCAATCGATGTTGAGTTTTACAGATTTTTCCTATTATTTATGGGGTTATACTCTTTTAACTGCTGCTCATCTTCTAAATAAGATTCCTTCCAAGGTTGTTCCTACAACTCCATATGAGATATATAGACTGGTAGGAAACCGAATCTTAATTATGTTAAGATTTGGGGCTATCCTGCCTATGTCAGGATGGCTCAGCCAGATAAGTTTTCGCCTCGATGGCAAAAGTTTAGGTTTGTTGGATATCCTTCAAATACGAAAGGATATTTATTCTATGATACCGAGCATAGAAATGTGTTCGTAGCTCGCTTCGTAAAATTTCTAGAGGTAGAATTTTTGTCTGAAGGACGTAATTATAGACAGGTTGAACTTGATGAAGTACAACATAGAACCAATGAACCAGTGGAAGAACCTGAAGTTCAAATAGATGAAGAGCCTTCAACACACACACTCTGTAGGTCCCAAAATGTGTCTAGACCTCCTGAACGGTTGTATTTGATACAACAAAAGAGTTTGAATGTTCTTTTAATCGAAGAGACTGACCCTTATACCTATAGAGAAGCGATGTTGGACATCGACTCCGCGAAGTGGCAAGAGGCCATAAAATCAGAGTTAGACTCTGCATCAGAATAAAGTTTGGGACTTGGTTCCGCTTCCTGAAGTAATTGTTCCGATTGGCAGTAAATGGGTTTACAAGAGGAAGCGTGGGCCTGACGGAAAGGTTGAAACCTTTAAGGCCAGACTGATAGCTAAAAGTTACACGCAGCGACCTGGTGTCGACTACGATGAAACTTTTTCACCAGTTGCGATGCTAAAGTCTATAAGAATTTTATTGTCTATCGCTGCTTACAATGATTATGAGATTTGGCAAATGGATGTCAAAACGGCTTCTCTAAATGGGTTTCTTGATGAAGAAATCTATATGGAACAGCCGGAGGGTTTTGTATCCAGCGAAACCTCAGGCATGGTTTGTAAGCTTAAGAAGTCCATTTATGGACTTAAACAAGCTTCACGAAGTTAGAATCTTCGATTCGATGAGATTATTAGATTGTCTGGTTTCTCAAGAATATAGAAGAATCTTGTGTGTACCAGAAGGCTAGTGGGAGTATGATAGTATTTTTGGTTCTCTATGTTGATGACATCCTAATCATTGGGAATGATATATGAATGATGCAAGGCGTCAAAGCTTACCTCTGTAAGAATTTCTCCATGAAGGACATGGGTAAAGCTTATTATATCTTGGGTATAAAGCTCTATAGGGATAGAGAAATGAAGCTTATTGGGTTATCCCAATCGACCTACATAGATAAGATCTTAGAACGGTATAATTTTTCCAACTGTAAGACAACAAATATACCGTTCAGACATGGCATTCATCTTACGAAGAAGATGTGTCCGCAAACAGAAGATGAGAAGATTAGAATGTCTAATCAGCCTTATGCTTTATATTTGAGTAGCATAATGTATGCCATGTTATGTACAAGGCCTGTATTAGCTACGCGGTTAGTGTAACCAGTAGATATTAGTCCAATCTAGGAAACAACCATTGGATGGCCCTTAAACATATCCTGAAGTATCTTAAAGGTACTAAGGATAAGTTTATCATTTATAGAGGAAATGAACTGCAGGTTAATGGGTATACGGATTCTGATTTCCAATCGGATCTCGATGATAAAAAGTCTACATTAGGATTCGTATTTACCCTTAACAAAGGTACATTTTGTTGGAAAAGTTCCAAACAGGGTTCTACAGCTGATTTTGTTAGTGTCCTAGACATGCCACAGGATCTCTAAGCGTGATTTGTGTGTGAATAATAATCAAAAATAAGTTGCGGAGGACTAACATTGATCGGTTGAGTTCAAAACTTTTCATGGATGTTGAAGCTCCCAAGCTCATGGGTGAGTATCCCTATCACCATCTTTTGACTCCCTTAAGTGCTAGCTTGAACAAGATGGAACAAATTTTGTGCCCAAGAGAGAGAGGAAGCAATCGGCCATAATTGTGAAAAGGCCATTCGGCCAAGATGACAACAACAAAGGCCATTCGGCCATACTGCAAAAAAAAGGGCCAAAATTGCCTTTCTATTCGGCCAATGAGAGAGAGAGCAATTGTTATTGTTTTTCAGCTGCTCTTTCAAAAAGTCAGTGGCCATTTTTTTTTCAAAAGGAAGCAAAACAACAATTGCTTTTTCTTTTTTTGAATATTTTATGGCCACACAGCCATATTACTTCAAAAGTAACAAAAACACATAAGCCAAAAGGCGTTCGGCCAATCACATTTATTTTGAAAAGTCAAAATGACTTTTAGCCTTTGTTTTCCAAAAACATAGGTAGTGACTAATTGCCTTTTACAAAAGCGGAGGCCAATTCGGCCTAGGAGAGAGAGTAATAAAGAATTTTCAAAAAATTCATTAATTAATTGTGTTATGTAATTTTTGGTAGGTGTGGTGTATATCAAATACAATTTATTACATTGCCAACCACTCACATCAATTGTTGACAATTGATGTAAGTCATGGGTCCCACCCATTTAATTCAAAATTTGGTTGGCTTACACAACATACTTTGGGCTCGGGTTCGTTTAATCCGATTAAACGAATTTTTCGTCGCGACGTAATTAAATCTAATTTAATTAAATAAGTATTCCTCGTAAAATTATTATTAAAGTCACTTACGAATTAATTCCAAATTAGTTCGTTCGCACGAATTAAAATCCAATTTTAATTCTGCATTGAAATCTAATTTCAATTAATATATCTAATATAATATATTAGCACAATTAGATAAATTAAATAGTAAAATCAAATTTAACTATTAAATTTATTTTACCGATTAATTCCAAATTAATCGCGTTCTCTCCTTTCGATGAATTTAATCACAGATAAATTCTCGACGTAATTAATCCCAAATTAATTCTTTCTCTGATAATTAATCTCATATTAATTCTTGTCGTAATTAATCCCAGATTAATTTTATCTCTTGATAATTAATCACAGATTAATTTTTTCTCTCATAATTAATCCCAGATTAATATTGTTCGAGTCAAATATCATCGGTGAATCTTTGGGATGCGACCCAAGAGATCCCTGGATATATTGGCAGTAAATATGGTCATCGGATTATCCGAATACGTGTGTACCAGGTACCACGTTCTTACCGATTTACAAGACATGGTTGGCTTCTAGCAAAGCACCTTGCCTACCCAATTCTCCAGAAATATTCTTCTACGGAATACATGATCTTTGTCAGGCGTAATATATGTAGTATTGCGTATTACGATCCAGTATGAGATGTCACATGCAAAGCCTGAGGCTGGAGTTGTGTCTGCCCCGTACGAAGCATATATCGGATCACAAGCAACTAGTCTCTTTATGATCGGAAAGTCATGACCTAGTCATACTTCCCCGATGGCTATAGCACTTAGAGTACCAGTTATGTATCCTGCGTGATCATCATCTCCATATGACTGAAGTGATACTTCTGATTGACATCACACCCAATACACTACGATTCTCAATATACCCAGAAGAGGCGTACACAGAACTTGTTAAAGCCCCAGACGACCAAAACCAAAGTATATTGATTATCGCAAGTATTAGTGATGCAAGTCTCAGGTTAAGACCAAATACACCTACCCTGATTCGGACTCCCATAGACACATAGTCGTACTACCAATGAGATTCTGAGGGGTCTATCCAGAGCAAAGCTGTTTCCGTACCATCGGTAAACAGAACCTCATATTACACTTGCATGAGTATTCAATACCCAAATATATGAGAACTATGTCGTTACGCTTCCATAACACGCACACGTGTAATACTAGCATATTCTGCATTATCGATGTCCAATCTCGGTCATACTAAGACTATGGATATTTAATGATTAAACCTTTATAGATTAATACTTTCTCATATCTTATTAATCTGGAACTAATCATAAGGACTTTTATCATTTATATATCCAAGTAATCCAATTACAAATGATAAAAGAGCAATTTCCTTTGTCACATAGTTAATTTGTACAACAACACCATGTTCTGTACAAATAGTGATGCTATGGGTCGTAATTGTCCAACAATCTCCCACTTGGCCTATAGCCAATCACTCAGGTGTTCTACACTTGAACTATGTACGGGTCGCTCAAAACCTCTGCTGAGAAACGGCTTTCGTCAGCGGATTTGAAAGGTTATCATTTGATGCAATTTATTCGATCATCACATCGCCAAGATGTATGATCGAATAAATCAGATGAATTAGTTGAAGTACATACTTGGATCATTGATGAGACCGCGGTTCTTTAGCCTGCGTTGTAGCTTAGCTCAGCTGCTAACAGAACTACTCCTAATCCAATTAGGATTATTTAGATCCAAAATGCTTCTATTACTGCTTCAGCTGCAGCAATGTTCTGCTTTTGTTATTTATTAGGCAACAGTATCTTGCTTGGAAGATTTCCAGCTCACTGTTCCATTATTCAAACTATATACGTACCCTTATTACGACTTACAGTCTTTTTTATCGGTTTGGAAACTTACAGCGGTGAACCTAGTCACTTCAAGTTCTATTTTCCCATATTCTCAGAAAGCATCATTGGTTCGTCTAAGATACTCAAGGATGTTCTTTACATCAATCCAGTGACCATCACCTGGACTGGCCTTATAGCGTCTACATATTCTCAAAGCATATGAGACATCAGGTCATGTACATATCAAAATGTACGAGCTCTGGGAAGGTTGTCAGCAGCTTTCTAGATCTATCCCAGTAGATCTTTATTCCTAGAATAAAGGATGCTTCTCCCAGGTATTCCATGGAGAATTTTTCATGAAAGCCAAGCTTTCACCGATTTTAGTATGGGAATGTTATTGCTAAGAAGCAATACATCATCAACTTATAGGACATTCATTGTCAGTGCGCTCCCACTAACCTTCTTATATACACAAGAATCATATTCATTTTGAATGAAATCATATACCATTATGATCTTATCAAAACGTTGGTTCCAAGAACGCAATGCTTGCTTCAATCCATAAATGGATCGATTTAACTTGCAAACCCTATTTACATGTTTTAGCCCGACAAAACCGTCAGGATGTATATAAACATCCTCCAAAAGGTTTCCGTTAAGGAAAGCGGTTTTGGCATCCCGTTGTCATATTTCATAAACGAAATATGCAGTTATAGCAAGCATTATCCAAATGGATTTAATCATGGAAATAGGTGAAAGAGTTTCGTCATAGTCGACACTATATCGTTGACGATACCCTTTCTGTACAAGTCTAGCTGTGTACATTTGTATGTTTCCATCCATGTATGTCTTCCTTGAAGAAACATATAGTACCAATAGGCACAATGCCTTCTGGTACATCAACCAGTATCCAAACTTGGTTGATATACATAGAATCCATTTCGGACTTAATGGCACTTTGCCATAAAAGGAGTCGATACCTTGTATCATTTCCTCATACGTAGCCGGTTTGTCTTCCTCAATAAGATTGAGGTCTACATAAGGTGAGATCAGAAACCTATACCTCCCAGGTTGTTTTCTGACTCTCTCTGACCTACGCGGTTCTTGTGTATTCGAAGATTATTGGTACAATTTCATCCTTGATGAACTATTTGTGTTCCGTAAGGACTCGGTGCCTGGAATAGTATTACTCTGATTTTCATCGAGTTTTACTTTCCTCCCACTTACCACTGCATGTAGGAATTCCTCTTAGGAAAACCGCATGGAGAGCAACAATTACATTGTTCTATTGTGAGTTGTATAAATACTATACTTTGGTTTCCTTAGGATAACCAATTACAAATAAGCACTTATCCGATTTGGGTTCTAGTTTGGTATCATCTAAACATATGCCCAGCATTCCCAAATCTTCATGAATGAGAAACCTGGTTTCTTTCCTGTTCATATATAATATGAAGTCTGTCTAATAGATTTTAACGGAACCTTATTCAAAATAAATATTGCATTGTTTAATGCATATCCTCAGAAGGAAATTGGTAGCTCAGAGTGACTCATATGTTTAAGTATTGTCCATTATGGTCTGACCGCGATGTTCTAATACTTTTACCGGTTTGTTTTCTTACTTCGTGTCGAAACTCTTTGAATTACTCAAAAGTTTTGTGACTTGTGTTTCATAAGATACACATAACCTACCGCGATGCCACATCCGTAAAGGTTACGAAGTATTCATATCCACCTCTAGCCTAGCTAGACATGGGCCCACTTACGTCATTATGAACGAGGGCTAACAGATCGGTGGCACTTGTACTTTTACCAAGTCAAATGTGTTTTAGGCACTTTGCCTAATTAAACTAGATTCGTAGACATCATTTGAATTAGAATCAAATCCGTCCTAGTATTTACTCTTCGAAAGTATGGATATACGAGTTTTGTTAATGCATCCCAGATGACAATGCCATAAATAAGTCTCATTTGATTTACTCAATTTGAGCTATTTGTTTGTCATGTTATATGTTTAAGATTCATTTATATTCACAATATAAATACTGTTATTCACATCTGATGTGTATATCTCAATATCATCTTTATAAACAAAACACATTGTGTTCTGGAATACAAAGGTATACCCGCAATGGGTTAAACTAGATACAGAGATAATGTTCCTAGTCAAACTAGATACATTATAACAGTCTCCTAGTTTAAGTACATGCCCAAATGGCAGTTCCAAAACTTAGGTTTCTACGGCCAAAACAACGACTCTCATCTTGTTTCCGACTTGTAGGTCAATCTCATATGAAGCCAGTTTCTTGCTAATTAGCAGATCCCGCACATCAGTACATATATTCATGTACCACATCTAGTATCAAAAATCCAATTTTAAAACCAGTAGTGAACATGTTTATAACAAACATTCTTGAAGCCGGAATCTTGTCCCACTTTCACTTCCTTCATGTCTGCCTTGTCCATACGGCAGTCACATTTCTAGTGACCCCGTTTTCCATATCTTAGGCAGACAACTTGGCATATGTCCTTTTAAGAAGCTTTGGTTGTGCATAACGGATTGAGCACTAAATTTATCATCACTATGAGTCTTCCTAAGCTCATGCTCTACTATATGCTCAACTCCAGGCTCAGAACCGAAATGTTTCTCTATCAAATAGAATAACTTCTCAGCTCCCAGGACTATCGTGAGATTCTATTCCCAATCTAAAAATTAAAGCCGTTTAAATACATTCTCAGCCATGATTATGTTCTAAACGCTAATCTTTCAGCCATCTTGATTGCAATAGTCCAACTATCAAATCAATGATTTCGGGTACAATCGAATATAATGATTACTATAGTCTAACTATATAATCATCTACAATTGATTGGTTACATTCAAATGTATTGATTACCATAATCCAATTATATAACCAACTACAAATGAAGTAGTTTGAATACAGTCCAACTGTTTAATTAAAACAACAATTGAATATTAGTCCAACTAATATATTTAAAATTAATGACGAAAAATAAAATGAGCACGTATTGGCAAGTATCTAAACGAAATTGCAAATTTAATATTTGCCTCCCACTATTTTTCGGCGAGCCTCTAACCCTCTGTGGAGTACTCGGGAAATCTAGTTTCCTAGTGGGCTAGGATCCCGTTAAAAGATACACAACCTTGACTTTGGCCAAAGAGTTGTATAAAATTTAACTAGGTAGATCTCTAAGATCAATTGGATCTCATCCAATTCCTAGATCCAGTAGGTGGATCTCCAAGTCCGAAACATATATATAATATATATGCCAATATATCCAATATATTTTCCTAACCTTTTCCTCTGAATCAACTAAGCCTTGGCTTTGGCACAACAAGCTTAATGATTCCAGTTAAACGGGACCCATTGACAGTGGGAAAGCTTCGTAATCGAGGCCGATGAACAAGAAGTGACCTTGACTTTGGCCAACAAATCACAACCTGCCCAAGGCGTACGATATCGAACAAAGCCTTCATGATCCGCGATGGACAAAGGTCTTGACTTTGGCCAACAAACCAGTGACAATCTTGGATCTTGAGAATGAATCACTCAATGGAAGGAAAACGCTTAATATTTGTTGAGGGTTTTTCGCGTAAATTGGCAACCAATTTATTATCTTTGATTAGGTCTCATCATACACCCTTAAGCATGCATTCTAAAAGCATAATAAGGCGCGATAAATTAATAATGATATGCGGATGGATATATAATACAATTTGTTCCTAGAACAAATCTCTCCATTTCCTCTCTCTCGCTAGCATTATTCTTACTTCTACCTAATTACATAATACTTCTAAAGAAACCTCATTTACATTGAAGGGAATTGGTGAGAAGAGAAATACAATGAGAAAAGAGGTAATAGGCTGGACACGCAGGTCCAATTTAATAAATTCTAAATTTATTACAACAATTTCCAAAATTGCCCTCACCCTTCTAATATACATCTGATATACATTATTCATACATACATCCAAGTATTCACACAAAGCATGTTATTCAATCAATCTAATCCAATTATTTAATCTTTGATTAATGACCATCCAATGTTCAAACAACGATTTGATTTGCGCGAGTCAAACTCGTTTAAGAATAAATACTCAAAGTAAGTATTCTGAATTATATCGAACTATAATTTTAAATCCAATTTAAATTGTATCCAATACTAATTCATATTTAAATCAAAATTAAATAATTACACTTATTTATGTGCCTTAAAGACTTAGATTCAAAATCCAATCTTAATGGGTCTCAAAGGCCCAATTAGTATCCAATACTATTTAATTAAAGTCCAATGGCTTTTAATTAATTCTTTAGGCTTGGGCTTTCGGCCAAAATTGATCTAACCCATAATTCCTAGGCCCATTAGGGATCACCATATGCCATAGAATCAATTAAAGGCCCAATAGTCATATTTTGGACTTTGTGGAAATGGTTTAGACCCAAATATAATCCAAGACTAAAATTTGGCCCAACTAAGTCCATTAGCCCAAATACAACATTCCAAATTATATATTAATTCAATTAAAGTGCAATCACCATAATTAATTAATTAACCTAATGTTTCCAAAACATTAATTTAATCTAATTAATCATGCCTAATTCCCACATTCATGTCCAACACAAAATTGGGGCAAAATCAATTCTATAACAAGCTTCACATCTCACGGCAATACATGAAATTAACATCCAATTTAGATTTCAATCTAATTAAATCAACAATTAATATTCAATTTCATGTGAATCAACATATCCAATTGTTTAATTCAAAAAATTAACCATGAGCTTCCTAGGGTAATTTTCGGCCAAGCATGGATTTTGGGAATTTTTGATCTAATCAATTTATCACAAATCCAATGATATACAAATCTAATTCAACATCTTATAAACTCAACCAAATCATCAATTTAGGAAAAATCAAGCTTCTAGCCAAAAATCCCAAATTAAAGTCCATAAACCCTAGAAATTAAATCAAGCTTAGATCTCGCTCTGATACCATTGTTAGTATCCTAGACATGCCACAGGATCTCTAAGCGTGATTCGTGTGTGAATAATAATAAAAAATAAGTTACGGAGGAATTACATTGATCGGTTGAGTTCAAAACTTTTCATGGATGTTAAAGCTCCCAAGCTCATGGGTGAGTATCCCTATCACCATCTTTTGACTCCCTTAAGTGCTAGCTTGAACAAGATAGAACAAATTTTGTGCCCAAGAGAGAAGAAGCAATCGGCCATAATTGTGAAAAGGCCATTCTGCCTTCTTCAAAAGAAATGCCATTCGGCCAAGATGACAACAACAAAGGCCATTCGCCAGACTGCAAAAAACAAAAAGGCCAAAATTGCCTTTCTATTCGGCCAATTAGAGAGAGAGCAATTGTTATTGTTTTTCGGCTGCTCTTTCAAAAAGTCAGTGGCCATTTTTTTCAAAATAAAGCAAAACAACAATTGCTTTTTCTTTTTTTGAATATTTTATGGCCCCACAGCCATATTACTTCAAACGTAACAAAAACACATAAGCCAAAAGGCTTTCGGCCAATCACACATTTATTTTGAAAAGTCAAAATGACTTTTAGCCTTTGTTTTCTAAAAACATAGGCAGTGATTAATTGGCTTTTACAAAAGCATAGGCCAATTCGGCCTAGGAGAGAGAAATAAAGAATTTTCAAAAAATTCATTAATTAATTGTGTTATGTAATTTTTGGTAGTTGTGGTGTATATCAAATCCAATTTATTACATTTCCAACCACTCACAACAATTGTTGACAATTGATGTAAGTCATGAGTCCCACCCATTTAATTCAAAATTTGGTTGGCTTACACAACACACTTTGGGCTCGGGTTCGTTTAATCCGATTAAACGAATTTTCCGTCGCGACGTAATTAAATCTAATTTAATTAAATAATATTCCTCGCAAAATTATTATTAAAGTCGCTTACGAATTAATTCCAAATTAATTCGTTCGCGCGAATTAAAATCCAATTTTAATTCTGCATTGAAATCTAATTTCAATTAATATATCTAATATAATATATTAGCCCAATTAGATAAATTAAATAGTAAAATCTTATTAAATTTATTTTACCGATTAATTCCAAATTAATCGCGTTCTCTCATTTCGTCGAATTTAATCCCAGATAAATTCTCGACGCAATTAATCCCAAATTAATTTTTTCTCTGATAATTAATCCCAGATTAATTATTATCGTAGTTAATCCCAGATTAATTTTCTCTCCTGATAATTAATCCCAGACTAATTTTCTCTCTCATAATTAATCCCAGATTAATATTGTTCGAGTCAAATATCATCGGTGAATCTTTGGGATGCGACCCAAGAGATCCCTGGATATGTTGGCAGTAAATATGGTCATCGGACTATCCGAATACGTGTGTACCCGATACCACGTTCTTATCGATTTACAAGACATGGTTGGCTTCTAGCAAAACACCGTGCCTACCCAATTCTCCAGAAATATTCTTCTACGGAATACATGATCTTTGTCAGGCGTAGTATACATAGTATTGCGTATTACGATCCAGTATGAGATGTCACATACAAGGCCTGAGGCTGGAGTTGTGTCTGCCCGTACGAAGCATATATCAGATCATAAGCAACTAGTCTCTTTATGATCGGAAAGTCATGACCTAGTCATACTTCCCCGATGGCTATAGCACTTAGAGTACCAGTTCTGTATCCCTGCGTGATCATCATCTCCATATGACTGAAGTGATACTTATGTCTTGACATCACACCCAATACACTACGATTCTCAATATGCCCAGAAGAGGCGTACACAGAACCTATTAAAGCCCCAGACGACCAAAACCAAAGTATATTGATTGTCGCAAGTATTAGCGATGCAAGTCTCAGTTAAGACCAAATACACCTACCCTGATTCGGACTCCCATAGACACATAGTCATACTATCAATGGGATTCTGAGGGGTCTATCCAGAGCAAAGCTGTTTCCGTACCATCGGTAAAAAGAATCTCCTATTACACTTGCATGGGTATCCAATACCCAAATATATGAGAGCTATGATGTTACGCTTCCATAACACGCACAAGTGTAATACTAGCCTATTCCGCATTATCGATGTCCAATCTCGATAATACTACGACTATGGATATTTAATGATTAAACCTTTGTGGATTAATACTGTCTCATATCTTATTAATCCGGAACTAATCATAAAGACTTTTATCATTTATATATCCACGTAATCCAATTACAAATGATAAAAGAGCAATTTCGTTTGTCAAATAGTTAATTTGTACAACAATACCATGTTCTATACAAATAGTGATGTTATGGGTCATAATTGTCCAACAGATTCCACCACAGAGGCGGAATATATTGCTGCTTCTGAAGCTGCAAAAGAAGCCGTTTGGCTTAAATAATACTAATTATTTAAATAAGTGGTTTAACAATTAAACGAAGATACATGCTTTTGAGATCTTTTCGGCCAAATATTAAATGTCGAATTGTGATATTTGACATTAATTTTTAATATATGTATTTTGATTATTTAATATAAATATAATACATATATTTAAGATATTTGTATTTAATTATTTAATTATTCAAATGTTGAATAATTGAATTAATTAAATATTTAATATCTTATTTACTTTTTTAAGTAAGATAAATGGCATTTCTATATTGGATAAAGTGGCCAATTTTTATTGGTTTAATTGGAATGATTTAATTGGATGGTTTGTGATAAAGTTTAATTTGATTAATGGTTTTACACCACAAAAATAATTAAATCATTTTCCAATTATTTCAAACAAAATTGAAAAATATATGGCTATAATTTTTTCCACTTATTCGGTCATTTAAGGGAAATTATTTAAGCCTTGTTTCCTTTTTGTTTCATCATTCCATGAACCCTAAAAATCAAATACAAAAGAGAGAAAGAGAGCAAAAGAGAAAAAGGAAGAAAAGCTTTGAAAATCAAGCATTTTAAGTAAGTTTTTCTTAATTTTCCTTACATGAAAAATATTTATAGCATACTAATCTTCAACTTGTGTAGTCTAGTTTGGTCTATACTCTTTTATGAATATGATTTGATGATTTAGGGCTTGATTGAAAGATGAAAGCATGTATGATTATTTAGAATGCTTAAAATGGTTTATAAAGCTTTCTTTTGCCATTTTGATGGCTAGTTGCCATTCTAGAGTCTTTTAGCCACTCATGATTGACCTAAAATTGTTCTTGAGCTATTTCATGATGGTAAGGCTTGATTGGTGTTGTGGGAATTGAATTAAGGTATTGAATTTAATTAATTTGGTGTTAATTTTGTTAGTTTGTGAAATTATAAAATTAGGGTTTTTAACCTTCACCAAATTTGGGATTTTTCATATATGTGATGATATTTAGTGTATATATGATGTATATTAAATTTGGGAATTTTTGGATTTGATCTTGGCATGTTTTGAACAAAAATGACCAAATTATAAATTCTTGAAAATTGAGGGACCATTCGGCAATAAGAGGAAAATTATTTTCTTGTGTTAAAAAATTGTATTTTCATGTATAAGACATGAATAAATAATTTTGGGATTGATTTGGAATCAATTGGAATTGTATTTCACAATTAAGGACTAAAATGATTAAAATACAAAGTTTTGGGGCAAGACGGTAATTACTGAAAAATCTATTTTTTGGATAAAAATTTCAGTTTTTAAGTATTGATTTATTAAGATAAATTAGGTTATTTTAATTACACAATAAAAATTATTGAAATTGGAAAAGTTTGATTTTCCGCGTTCTGCTGCGTTTACCCGAATTACCGTCTGAAACCCCAATAAGATGAAGGTCCAAGTCTTCAACCGGACTTAACGAGGGTATTGGGGAATATTTTTTTCGATTAGACCAGACTATGGTCCAGGATACTCTCCAGTCTACTGAGCCTCTAAGAAGGTCCATGGGGTCTTCAATGTCGTCTGGACTAGATGAAGGTCCATGAATCAATCTAATCTGACGATGGTCTTTGGGAATGTTTATGTCGTCTGGACCAGATGAAGGTCCATGATAATCTTCAGTCGACTCGACCTGATGAAGGTTCATGAGATTCCTCACTCCACTGGACTTGATGAAGGTCTATGAGACTTCGGCCGATTGGACCTGATGAAGGTTCATGAGAGAATTCACTCCATTGGACCTGATGAAGGTCCATGAAAGTCTTCACTCCACTAAAACTGATGAAGATTCATGAGATTCCTCAATCCAATGGACTTGGTGAATGTTCATGAGACTTCGGCCGACTAGATCTGATGAAGGTGCCATGAGAGACTTCACTCCACTAGACCTGATGAATGTCCATGCGAGTCATCACTCCACTAGAGACCCGATGAAGGTTCATGAGAGTCTTCATTCATCTAGACCCGGTGAAGGTCAATGAGAGTCTTCACTCCACTAGACTGGATGAAGGTACATGAGAGTCTTCATTCCACTAGACCTAATGAAGGTCCACGAGAGTCTTCACTCTGTTAAACCTGATGAATGGTCCATAAGAGTCTTCACTCCACTAGACCTGGTGAAGGTCCATGATAGTCTTCACTCCACTAGACCCTGATGAAGGTCCATGAGAGTCCTCACTCCGCTACACCTGATAAAGAGTCCATGAGAGTCTTCACTCTACTAGATCTGATATAGGTCTTCTTATGTAGTCTATAGTTTATAGCAATCTATCCATATCATATGGAGAATATGACTACCATTCCATGTCATCGAGAGTTTATGGCAATCTATCCATATCGTTTGGATAAGACAACAATCATTTCATGTCTCGTTTGGAGAAGATAACAATCATTTCACGTCATCTGGAGGAGATGAAAATCCTTCCATGTAGTTTGGAGTAGATAATAATCCATCAATGTCATCTGGAGAAGATGACAATCCTTTTATGTCGTCTAGAGAAGATAAAAATCTTTTCATGTCATATAAAGAAGATGACAATCCTTCCACATCATCAACAGAAGATGAAAATTATTTCATGTGGTCTGGAGTAGATGACATCTATGTCTTTTGGAGAAGATGACAATCCTTTCATGTCGTATGAAGAAGATGAAAATCCTTCCACGTCATCAAGAGGAGATGGCAATCTTTCTATGTCGTCTGAAGAAGATGAAAATCATTCCACGTCATCTGAAGGAGATAAAAATCCTTCCATGTCTAGAGAAGATGACAATTTTCCTATACAGTCTGGAGGAGATGAAAATCCTTCCACATCATCTGGAGGAGATGACAATCCTTCCATGTCGTCTGGAGAAGATGACAATCATTCCATGTCATTTAGAGGAGATGACAATTATTTCATGTAGTATGGAGTATATGACAATCCATCCATGTCATTTGGATTAGATGACAATCCTTTCATATCGTCTAGAGAAGATGACAATCCTTCCACATTATCTGGAGGAGATGACAATCCTTCCATGTAGTCTGGAGTAGATAATAATTCATCTATATCATTTGGAGAAGATGACAATCATTTCATGTCATCTAGAGAAGATGACAATCCTTCTACGCCATCTGTAGGAGATACAAATCCTTCCATGTCGTCTAGAGAAGATGAGAATCCTATAAAAACTTCTTGGTCGATTAGGTATGCTGGAGGTCTATGAGGGCATTCCCATGTCAACTGGAAGAAGTATGTCGATCTGGTCTAGTGATGGTCTATATAGGTTGATTAGAGCAAATGGGTTTCTCCTTAAGTTGGAATTTTGTAAAGGTCAATTTTTTCCAAGTAACCAGTGAATAATTGTTCCATGATGTCCCCTAAGCGACAATGGGTGATCTCTGGCTCTCTTTTCTTTGGTCTAATTGCATCAAGTGACACTCATATTTAGGTGTATTACCAACACATCATCGGATTCAGCTGAGGCTGATGGTGTTGATGAACTGTTGAGTGGGTATTCACTATGGGTGGGTCCTTCTCAATTGATGCCTAACATATAGGAATATATTTGATGAAACATCTGACTGAGAAAATGAGGGATCACTAGTGATCCTTCAAAACAAAGGCAAAATGAGCGTGGAGTAATTACCCACCGGTGTGATGGATGTTGTAGACACTCTGATGTTCAAGTTAGTAATGATAACGAGCGGAAAGAAATGGAAGAGCAAGGTTGAGAGTTTCCTTGACCTTCATAGATTGCCGTGATAGAGGTAAATTGGTGTTAAGGAGTTATGTATGTGTTTAGAATTCGAGTGTGAGTGCCAGAGCTTGAATTGTTGAATCTTGAATGAATTAATCTCTTGGACCCCCCCACATTTTATAGGTTGTGTGGTAGCCCCTTTATTCAGTTTAGAATTCTTTGGAAATGTCGTATTCCAATCCTATTTAAGAAAGGGTAGTAGAGTATGGGATTAATTAGGAGTGCCTAGATATTTGAGATTAGGGGTAATCTATATTATATCGGGGATTGTACCACCGTGTTTATAGGTAATTTATCTCGATCAAAATACTTATTTTCCTTATTAAGAAGGAATTAGTCGTGCGTAGACTGACAAACAATGTCTACTGGGACATTACATAATATGGGGTAATATTGACTGAGATATTACTCATGTGTTGTTGGCTGGGATGTTAAGTAGCACGATTAGGGCCTGTTGGAGACCTTTTGAGTCGTGTGGACTTTAAAAGCCTTTAGGCCATATGGGCCTCTTTCATTGGGGTGTATGGGCTCATGGGCCCTGTGTGTAGGCTCGACATCACATCAATTGGGCCCTGATGGTAGCTAATAATGCTATTTTGGGCCAGATAGGGGCCATGAGGCATGTCGTTCTACACGTTCGATGTGTGGGTTTAAGTCATAATGACATTTGGGTCTTTATCCCAAATTTGACCTGTACAATATAAACTTGAATACAAAGGTAATACGATAAGAATAACTTAAAATCATAACTTCTACATAATATTCCCTCAAATATTTTTCCTCTCTTTATAACTAAATAAATATGATGAATTATTAACCTAGAACATGAAGTTATCTACAAGCCTCTTCCGATGGTCAAATAGAAATGCCCAACTTAGTTCAATTACTTATATTCCTCAGCTAATTAATTTAAGCCAAACACATTACGATCAAGTTCTAATCATGGCTAAACATGCCCTGCATGTATATTCCTAACCTAAACAGAAATCGATTATATGAATATGATCATGCATAGCGATGGCAACGGGCTGGGTATAAGACGGGGATGTCAACGGGTCGGAGATTCCCCGTATAGAAAAAGATATACTCGTCGTCATCCTCTATCCTCATTTATTTATTAATTATTTTTTATCTTTATGCCTTTTAAAAAAAAAATCAATTAAAAAATTATTGGAACAAATAGATATAAAGTAAAAATATTAAATTAACGACGATAGGTTTAAATTTACTTTAGTATATAAATAAAGAAAAAAAATATATAATTACTAAATAAATACTATTGCTGTAGAAATCTCATATTTAAAACAAAATAAAATGAATTAATTAATATTGATAGAAATCTCATCTTCAAAATAAAGAGAAAAATATTATATATTATTTGAACAAATAAATTATGTTTTTCCTATTTTTTTAATAAGTAATTATTTTTTTTTACTAAAAAAATTAATAATTAAAAAGCCAAAGTCAACCGGGTTTATTGAGTGGGTACAAGTTAGAGAGTCTTATACTCATACCCGGCTCGTATACCTAACGGGTATTAAAAATTATCCCCGCATTCGGACCATTTTTAAAAACGATCGCTAAATACCCGCCCCTAATACTGCGGCCCCCCATCCCCACGGGGATTTTTGTCATCCATAATCATGCGTTATCAATTCCCAAGGCTAAATCAAAACTCTCTTCTCCAAGTTCATTTGGGTTTACCACAACTATCCTATTGGTGATCAAAAAATAGAACGCACTAAGTAAAGAAATGATAAACAATCCACATTGAAGTTCACAAATCAATCATAAAATAGATTCAATTATTCACAAGTTCAAATTGGGCTCCATTGTAATCCTAGAGCAAGATCTAGTTCATGATGAAGAAGATAAACAACAACATCATGTTCAATATAATAAACAACAAAGCATTAATATATAAGTGATAAAAAAATAAATCATGAAGGTTTTCAATCTTCGAACTCTAAGTCTTCAACATTCTTTTCTTAATTCTTATTTGATCTTCTTGTTCTGGTTGTTCTTGAATGGTTGCTATATTTAAAGATCAGACATTTTACCTCAACAAGCAATGATTGCTCACGTAAATTGTAGAGCTTGAGTTGGTTTGAAAAAATGGATAAGTTTGATTTTGTAGCCTCTCTAACTCGAGTAATTAAGTCTGTATGGGTGTTTTAATACTTATTACCCTAAGGCCAACATGTCTGGGAGTCACTGGCCCAATGCTCATTACATGGGTTAAGGAGAAAGCATAAGGGAATTAGACAATTTTTTTGACATCTGAAATCCGAGAATTTAAATCTGTAGGGGTGTCTTTACACCTAGCACCCTAAAGCCAACTAGTTTGGGAGTGACTGACCCAAAGATCGTAAAAAGAATTGAGGATGTTTTTATGTAAAAAAAACTATTCATATAAATAAATAAATTGTCACCAAGGTTTCCACCATATAACCTCTCTTGAATTTGCAAAAGGGGGATCACACCACACGTCTTTGCCAATCTCGTATTACCTCGTATCTCCGACCACTATTATACAAAATCCGACAGCATAACAACAACAACACACATAACCCGATACAATCAAGTTTCACTCTCACTCCATCAATCTCATCTCAACAATCACGAAATACTAAATTAATTCGATTCATGATACAAACATACTATTTTACCCAACATGGTATCTCATGCTATCAATAACTCAATATAAATTCAAATGTGAATATATATAAATATATTTATACGATATTATATCAGCTTCTGTACCAAACATCAACCACAAACAATTATGTTAAGAGAATCATCGTGCATTGTACTTACCTCAGTCCACACAAAAATTCTCTATATTTATATGTCCAGGCTAAAATCTGAAAAAGTATAAAATTATTATTATAGACCTACATTTTACTAAAATCATGATTTTTTACCCCTAAACTTTCTAAATTTTCAATTTAACCCATAAAACTCTCCTATATCATCAATTTGATCATACAACTCTCAAATAACACTTATTAACCGTTAAAATAAGAAATTTCAGATTTATATGCTAATTATACTAAATTATTATGATTTAGTCTAAAACTTTCAAAATCTTACATTTACACCCCCAAAATTGTAACAATAACGTACCGAACTCCAACGTCTTCAAAATCCCACCACTAGGTGATCAATGGTCAGTACATGTCACGACGATCACAACGATTGTAGTGGTGACGGTGGATGCACGGTGGTCACCGACGAACAGTCAAATGATGATAATCAAAAGTCCAATTTGGGCAACCAAGGTGTCCAACCTGCGTATCTCAACGAGGGGAAGATTATGGTTCGAGATGTGAGGGTCACGCATGGCGGAACATAGGAATCGTGGGGTAGCATTGTGGTGGAGCGTGCAGACGCGTCTGGGGGAGTTGCATCGTCGGACCGGTGATGTTGACTTCATCTCATCGAGAGGATTCTCTATATCTGGTCACTCATAAAAAAAGATGGCCGAAATTCGAAGAACGAACCTCTTTCTCTCTAATTATTTTGTATTTTCTCTCTCTACATGTTTTAACTTTCTATCCCTTAGTGGTATCTGGAAATGTTAGGGTTGGTGCTCTGAGCTCCAATCCGGATCGTATTTATGTCTGATTCATGAATACGAGCAATACATTTTTCCATAATATTACTAATTTAATGGAAGCACCTCTGACCGGCGTAAACACACACGTATAACGCAAGCGCACGTATCGTTCAAGTAGTATAAAAATATCGATCCCACGAGGACTTAATTCCTACTGTTGTTATTAATTATTGAATCTATTTAATTACAAATATCTAATTAAAGGGAGAATGGATTGATTGCTTGATTGATTTGGTTGATTGAAGATTTGCTAAATAAATAAATAAAAAGATAAAAGAAAATACTAAGGAAAATAAAAGACACAAAGTTCTTAAGGTTGTGATTTTTTTTGATATCATTTAAAAGATGAAGTGATTATTTTATCTTTGTGTAATAAATCAGTTTACTAACCTGGAACACTAAATTATGTAAAAGCCTCTTCCGATGGTCAACTACAAATACCCAGTATAACCCAATTGAACCATATTCCTATGTCAACCACATTACCTGGATTCATTAAGTCTAAGTTCCAATTATGGCTACCCCCGCCCGACAGGTATATTCCTATCCTGTAAGGAAATCTATTAAAGGGTTATCTATCCTCAAGGAAGATCGTGGGCTATTAAGTCTAAGGCTGAAACCTAAAATCCCTATGTCTAGTTCATTTTACATTTACCATTTCAATCTTATTGGTGATCAGACAATAAGAAGCATTAAGCTTAAGACTTAATAAGTAAACTTATAAATTACCCAAACTATAAAATAATCCCTTATAAACTAGTGATATTAAAAGTCATCACAACCCCTAGATAACTAACACATATCTAGGACTAATAAAAACACAAAAATAAAAGACATAAAATAAAAATACTGAAAAGTAAAATAAAATAAAATGTTAAGGTAAAAGGAATTATTTCTACTATTACTTATTTAGATATCTCCCATTAAAATAATATAAAAACTTGTGATTAATATCAACCAGCCATAAAGGCGGAACCAAAATAACCAGCCATAAAGGCGGAACCAAAATAACCAGCCATAAAGGCGGAATATATGTTTTATTACCCACCGACCAATCTGGCGGTATTCTGATTAAGTCCAATTTAAATAGTAAATATATTATTTTAAGGGAGATTAATCTAAATAGTAATAGTAAAAGAAATTACCTTTCACCCGAACATAAGGAAATTACCTCATCACGGTAAATAGTAAAAACTGTAAAAAGTAAATAGTAAATAGTAAAAACTGTAAAAAGTAAATAGTAAATAGTAAAAACTGTAAAAGAAAGTAAAAAGTAAAAATTAAATTACTATTATTACAAAAAGTAATTAAAATTTATTTACAAAAGTAAAAAAAAGTAAAAACTAAAGACTTTTAGAGAGAGAAACTCTCTCTTTAGAAGGAATTGAAGAGAGAGGATGTGATACAAATTTCTGAAATCGGGTGCTGAATTTATAGGCTTCGATGGGGTGCGCGCGTCGCGACGCTAGATTCGCGTCGCGCCGCGCGCTACAGTGACACGTGTCACTTGCTGATTCGTTGACTCAGATCTGATCCGCTGACGTGGCACTGTTCATGACGTCACTGCTTACGTCATGCTGACGTGTCAACTGTTCATGACGTCATTGCTTGCGTCATGCTGATGATGTGGAAGGCGACGTGGCGACACGTGGGGCGGCGGCTGTCGGACGAATGAGATGTTGACACGTGTCGCGCTGTGATTGGCTGATGATGACGTGGCATGTTGACTCGGTTGACTTGCTGACGTGGCTGCTGATGTGGACGATGATGTGGCGACACGTAGGATGACACGTGGGGCGGTGGCCGTCCAAGCAATAAGATTTCGACACGTGGCACGGCGCATTTTAGCATCTCCGTTGTGATGTTGACACGTGGCACGGCGCACGTTAGCAAAGTCAAACTTCTCAAAATCTGATTTGTTGACCAGGCGCATGTTAGCGGAACCGGCGCACGTTGGGCGTCGCGGCGCGCAAGGCTCCAGCGTCGCGACGCGCAGAAGATGAAATTATTCTAGTTGACCCATTTTTGTCCGGTTTTGTCCCAAATTGCTTCCAGTGCTGTCCAAACTTTATTTATCTGCAAAATAACAACAAAACACATCAAAACGTTCATAAATCTCGAGAAACAATACAAAACATTAGGTCAAATGAGTGGGAAATAGTGGTATAAATACCACTCATCAACCTCTTGTCTTTTATATACGTATTCGGTCTAATTTCGATTAGATTGATTAGATTGAAACTAAATTTAGTTTAGTGATATGTATATATATTAGACAAAGACCCTAGGATTTACAACGTAGTGCACAGTTACAACATAGCTTGTAATTGACATTGGGAAGTGTCACTATAAGTTGTATATCCTTAAATTAAGTTCCTGGTCAAGATTTACTCACACGGGTCGGTTAGTAAAACCTGTTGAGACCAGTACATGTCGTATATCGGACTTGGTCCGATGGTTTATCCCAATGAACCATGAGTCTTAGGAGACTCGTATAGACGTGTAGGTGTTTATTTGATAAACACTGAACGACTCACCGAAGATTTCCTAATAGATGGTACACCAACGTCAATAGGAATCTTCTCGGGTCGAGTAGCATAGTGATTCTTTTGCTTGAGATACCACTGTGGATATATAAGTTATCCTCCACACTTAGATGGCAGTCACGTCACCGATCTATTTAGATCAGACCTCCGCCTGTTCGTTGGGTGTGGACTCATGCTCATGATATCCTGTGTGTATCAAGAAAGAATCCGTCAGTTCTGTGTACAGAGCATAGGTAGTCCATCATGTGATTAGCAATCTGTTAAATCTATGGCCATAGTATAATTCGGAAGTGAGTTTTGAATGTTAATTTAGAGATTGCTAATAGATACGTCGACGAGATTATTGCTATAGAGATTTGACGTTTATATCTATATTTCTGGGATAATCCGGATACCTATGACGGATGGATTATACGTATGCAGTGACCTCGACCTGTATGATTCAGCGAGTTTATCTGTGGTCGTCATAATTTACGGGTGGGTAAATTATGGACACGAAATTGGATTTCATGACGGATATGCCTGAATCTAGAGAGTCTCACAAATGAAATATACTCGTAGAGCACTAGGGCAACTATTATGAATAATATTGATTATTTATAACTCGTTTAATGGTTAAACGAAAAATACATGCAATCGGGACCTAACGGTCATTTCCGAATTAATGTGAATTGTATTTAATACTTCATTTTATTAAATACACATTAATAAAATATCAAATTATGATTTTTGATATATATCATTAATATATGTATTTGAGATATTTATTGTAAATATAATACATGTAATTAAGATATTTATATTTATTATTTAATTTTTAATTGTTAAATAATTAAATTTATTAATAAAATAAATATCTTAAGTAATGATTTAAACTTTTAAATATCATGGAATAAGTGGTTACACTTGTTTCATTATTTCAATTGTTAGGAAATGACAAGTTCTCATTGGTTCACTTGTTATTTGCTTTTGAAGTAATTGTTACAAAGTGTAACATGTAACAATGGCCAATTAAAAATGAAACAAAAATTACATTGCTTATGTTTTTTCCTTTGTAACTCTCGGCAACACAAGGAAAGTGATATAAGTATTTTTTTGTTTTCATTTTTTACAACTACACAAGGTTTCTAAAATATTTACTAAGGAAAGATTGAGAGAAAAATTGAACAACCCAAAGGAAAAAGCTTCAGACTTGGAGTTTTAGTAAGTTATTTCCAATTTTCTTCAATTAAGAAATTGTTTCTTCATTTCTATACTTCAACTTATGTAGTTTAGAATTTTCTCTAATCTTTAATTATGTGAAATATTGTGATTGTAAACTTGTTGGAGATGTTAAGCATGTATAATTAATTAATGAGCTTATTAGGTGTAATTAAGCTTATTAGATTAATTAATAATTAAAGTTGTCATTCTAGAGTTGATTAGCCATTCATAATTAACCTAGAATTGTTCTTGATTAATTTCATGATGGTGAGATTTAATTGGTGTGGTAATTTGAAGATTAAAGTATTGAATTTTATCAATTTAATGTAAATTACCCAATTTGAATAATTTATGAAATTAGGGTCTTTAACCCACTCAATTTAATGTAAATTAACAAATGTTACTTTGACTCTACTATGACCCTACTTAGTTTGATCCCCATGGAAGTGTCCTCTAGGAGGTGCACTCTGTGTGCTTTTGGGTGGTATCCCGCTGTGACTTGGATGTGGAGAATATTATTTGCCATTTGATCTTAATTCGGAATTCTTCTAGAATTACTTCAAAAAATTCGGGATATTACATCTTCCTCTCCTTATAAAATTTTATCCTCGACATTTATCTATCCTTATGTCTAGTAATTCGAAACCGAACGTACGTACATTACAATCTTATCCATATTCAGAAGTTATCTCACATTACATATTATTAAAAGTTACATATTTCATACATCAATACAAATCATGCTATTTCAAAATAAAATAGATCGAATCAAAAATTTCATACCAAAATCACATCAAATTTATCATCTCAATTCATATTCATTCATAGGAACATGCTCAAACTGTTTCAAACTCATCCATCAATAGAAACAGAAAGCCGAACACGAATCGTATACAGTTAATCACAATCATCATAACACAGGTTCTTTACAGGCAATCGGATACAGTACCAAAACGGAAAATATAATACGGATTTCATACTATCTATTTCGTCTACAATCTGAAACGAAATTCATTCATTTCACATCATGTCATTTAATATCATATCTGTAAACGCTATCAACACCAAAGTTTACATATGCACATATCCAGTCACACATACCACATTGTATGGCTGACAAGAAAGTATATATATAACCACGACAATACTCAGACGATCCAAGACTAAACTATATACTTACATATATGCTCTTATAATGAACGTAAACTCTTATAAAAATAAATACATCCATTGTCAAAGCCAAAACTGACACATAATCATATGTGCTCTTATGATGTTGATAGTCTGAAATCCGCCAATTTTTGACATCATCAAAATGGAAAACGTAAAACAATCTTTTCTAAAAACCATCTCGAAATAACATTATAAATTTTTTTTTATTGTAAATAAAATCAATTTTGAAATTCATCATCATGGTAAATCTGTATCAAGCGTCCAATATAAACTCAACTAACGAAACATAAAAACGCCCAATGTCCAAATCGCGTGCGCAAATCGGAAAATGAACAAAACAAGCTCATGTCGACAGAGTGTAGGGGTTTTTCAGGGGGTTGAATCCGGTAACGCAGCGGAAGCGGTGAAAAATCAAATTTTCCGATTTCAAAACTTTTTCTCGGATTAATTAAATAAACATATTTATTTAATATTCCAATAATCAAATTATGAAAATAAAATTCAATAAATCATATTTAAGTGAATTTACCGAATTGCCCTTACACTTGGTACTTTGTCCATTTTAGTCCGAAATTGATCAAATCAATTTTGAATGATTCTAAATCATTTCTAAGATGAACTTAGCATGTTAAAAACATTAAAACACCAAGGCAACCAAAATCCCCAAATTTAAGCCATTTGGCCGAGAGCTACAAAGGGGGGGGGGATGTGCATTTTGTGATTTCATGACTCAAAACACAACAATATGTAATCCAATCAACATGAAACTTTATATGCATCATATACACATCCTTATACACAACATAAATGAAAAGCCCCAAATTTGGAATTGGTCATGAACCCTAATTTTTCAATTTCTTCAAATTGGACAAATTAGACCAAATTGGTTAAATCAATTACTTCAATCATCATTCTTCCATCCAATCCAAGTCTCAACACAATGAAACAACTCAAGATCAAATCTAGGTCATCTAAGAGTGGGTCAACAACTCTAGATTAGCAACAAGGTTTCCAAAACCATAAAAGAGTACTTATTACTACAATAGTTATAAGCTTCATTCATTATACATGCTCAACACTTCCATCAAACTTCCATTCATCAAAAACACAAAGAATAAAGAAAAGAATAACTTAAGAACATCACAAGATGTTTCCTAGATCATAAGGAACATTTTCTATCTAATAGTAAGTTGGAAAAACTTACTAAATCCAAGCTTTTTCTTTAGTTTCTTCTTTTCTTCCTCACTTGCTTCTCTTGTTTCTTTGATGGAGTTTTTGTAAAAGTGTATTAGTTTATTAAAGTGAAATGAAATGAAAACAATATATACTTGCTACCAAAAACCTTTGGCCGAATTTGTCAAAGACAAAATACAAGAATATTAATTTCAATTTCATTTCAAGTTAATCTTATCAACTTAATAAATATCTAAAACACTTTAAAGATATTAATAATAAGTCAACAAAAGCAACTTAATCATTTAAACCAAATATCCAAATGTAAGATATTTATATTTTAATTAATTTAATCATTTACAATTAAATAAATAAATAATTAATTAATACAAATATATTAAATATATGTATTATATTTACATTAAATATCAATACATATATTCAATTAGGATATAAGTCAAATATCTCAATTTGACTATTAATTAATGTGTATTTAAATTAATCAAGTATTAAATGTAAATACACAATAATTAAGCAAATGACTATTGGGTCCCTTTAGCATGTATTTTGCGTTTAACCTTTAAACAAATTTATAAATAATCAATATTATTTATAATGTTGCTCTAGTGCTCTACGAGTATGTTTCATTATTGAGACTCTCTAGATTCAGGTATATCCGTCACGAAATCAAATTTCGTGTCCATAATTTATCCACCCATAAATTATGACGATCACGGATAATCTCGCTGAATCATACAGGTCGAGGTCATGGCAAATGTATAATTCCTCCGTCACAGGTATTCGGATAAATCCCAGAGATATAGATGTAAACGCCAAATCTCTATGGGGATTATCCAGTCGATTATTCCATTAGAAATCTCTAAAAGAATGTTTAGAACTAGCTTCTAAACTTTACCACGGGCCCATGGTTTTATCTGATTGCTAATCATATGGACTACCTATGCTCTGGTACATAGAACTGACAGATCATATCTTGATACACATATGACACCCTGAGGATCTATCTACACCCAACGAACATGCGGAGGTCTGATCTAAATAGATCGGTGACGTGAATGCCATCTAAGTGTAGAAGATGTCTCATGTGCCCACAATGGCATCTCAAGTCTAAGAATCACAAGTGCTACTCAACCCGAGAAGATTCTTATTGACGTTGGTGTACCATCCATTAAGAATCTTCGGTGAGTCGTTCAATGTTTATCCGCTATAAACACCCACACGTCTATACTAGTCTCCAAGACTAATGGTTTATTGAGAAACCATTGGAATCATATATTCCAGTATACGACATGTACCGGTCTCAACGGGTTTACTTTACTGACCAAGTAGTGTAAACCTTGACCAGAAACTGTCTGAGAATGACAACGTCATGATACTACTCAATGTCAGTTGCGACGCTTTTGCAACAGTACCATGACTAATCATTCTAAGGTCATTACGTCTTTACCATATAAAAAAATAGATTATATTATAGAAACTGCATATATTATTATTAATAATAATGTTTTACAGAAGTATTCAAAAGAAATACAACCGGGAATTGGCGCTCTGAGCACCAACCCCAACAAAATCTCCCACTTGCTCTAGTGCCAATAACGGTGGTATCTAATACCCATCGACTCCACGTGTTTATCAAACAACTTCGGAGGTATGGCCTTCGTCAGCGGGTCTGCTACATTATCTTCACTCGGTACCTTGCACACGACAATGTCCCCTCGCGACACAATCTCTCGAATGATGTGGTACTTGCGTTGCACATGCTTCGACTTCTGATGCACCATCGGTTCCTTTGCTTGCGCAATGGCTCCAGTATTATCACAGTATAACGAAATTGCATTCTCGATACTTGGGACAACTCCCAATTCTGTGATAAAGTTCTTTATCCACACAGCCTCTTTTGCAGTTTCAAAAGCTGCAATATATTCCGCCTCAGTGGTGGAATCTGCTGTTGATCCCTGTTTGGAACTCTTCCAACAAACTGCACCTCCGTTAAGGGTAAATACGAATCCAGATGTAGACTTTTTATCATCATGATCCGATTGGAAATCAGAATCCGTATACCCGTTAACTTGCAGTTCGTTTCCTCCATAAATTATTAACTTATCCTTAGTACCTTTAAGATACTTGAGGATATGTTTAATGGCCATCCAATGGTTATTACCTGGATTGGACTGATATCGACTAGTTACGCTAACAGCGAAATTGATATCAGGCCTCGTACATAACATGACATACATTATGCTACCCAAACACGAAGCATAAGGTTGGTTAGACATTCTAACCTTCTCATCTTCTGTTTGTGGACACATCTTCTTTGAAAGATGAATCCCATGTTTGAACGGTATGTTTGATGTCTTACAGTTACCAAAACTATACCGTTCCAAGGTCTTATCTACGTACGTTGATTGGGATAACCCAATCAGCCTCCTTTGTCTATCTCTATAGAGTTTTATCCCTAAAACATATGAAGCTTCTCCCAGGTCTTTCATGGAGAAATTCTTACAGAGGTATGCTTTGACGTTTTGTAACATACCTAAATCATTTCCAATGATTAAGATGTCATCAACATATAAGACTAAAAATACGACCATGCTCCCACTGGCCTTCTGATACACACAGGATTCTTCCGAATTCTTGAGAAAACCAGACGATCTAATAATCTCGTCGAATCGAAGATTCCAACTTCGTGAAGCTTGTTTAAGTCCATAAATGGACTTCTTAAGCTTACATAACATGCCCGAGTTTTCGCTGGACGCAAAACCTTCCGGCTGTTCCATATAGATTTCTTCATCAAGAAATCCATTTAGAAAACCTGTTTTAACATCCATTTGCCAAATCTCGTAGTCATGATATGCAGTTATAGAAAGCAAAATCCGAATAGACTTAAGCATTGCTACCAGCGAAAAAGTTTCATCGTAGTCGACGCCAGGTCGCTGCGTGTAACCTTTTGCTACCAGTCGGGCCTTGTAAGTCTCAACCTTACCGTCAAGCCCGCGCTTCCTCTTGTAAACCCATTTACAACCGATAGGAACAATTCCTTCGGGAAGCGGAACCAAGTCCCAAACTTGATTCTCATGAATTAAGTTTATCTCGGATTTCATGGCACTTTGCCATTTCAAGGAGTCGATGTCCAACATCGATTCTCTATAGGTGAAAGGATCTGTCTCTTCAACTAAGAGAACATCCAGACTCTTTTCTTGTATCAAATACAAGCGTTCAGGAGGTCTAGATACCATTTCCGACCTACGGAGTGTGTGTGTTGAAGGTCCTTCATCTACTTGAACTTCAGGTTCCTCCGTTGGTTCGTTGTTTTCAGGTTGGACTTCATCAAGCTCAACCTGTCTATGATTACCACCTTCTTACAAAAATTCTACTTCTATAAATTTTGTGAAGCGAGCTACGAACACATTTCGATGCTCGGTATCATAAAACAGATATCCCCTCGTATTCAAAGGATATCCGACAAACCTAAACTTTTGCCCTCGAGGCGAAAGCTTATCTTGCTGAGTCACCCTGACATAGGCAGGACAACCCAAACCTTAATATAATTAAGATTTGGTCTCTTACCGAACCATATCTGATATAGAGTCGTAGGGACAGCTTTTGAAGGAATCTTATTCAAAAGATGTGCGGTTGTTAAAAGAGAGTAGCCCCATAAATAATAGGGCAAATCTGTGAAACTCAACATTGATCGGACCATATCCAATAAAGTCCGATTTCTCCTCTCAGACACTTCATTGTGCTATGGAGTACCTGGAGGAGTATATTGAGCGAGAATCCCATTCTCCTTCATATAATCCATGAACTCACCACTCATATATTCACTGCCTCGATCAGATCGAAGGCATTTAATATATTTACCAGTTTGTTTTTCTACTTCATTTCGGAACTCTTTGAACTTTTTAAAGGTTTCTGATTTATGTCCATCAAATAGACATAACCGTACCATGACAGATCATCGGTAAAGGTAACGAAGTACGAATAACCACTGTGAGTAGTTTGACTTAGTGGACCACATACATCATAATGTACGAGTTCCAGCAAGTTAGTGGCACGGTGTCCAACATCAGAAAATGAGGCTTTGGTCATCTTACCCTGAATACAGGATTCACAAGTTGGATATGATTCAATGGTAAGATATGGTATCAAACCATTCCTAACCAATTGGGTAAGGCGTTTAACGCCAATGTGACCAAGCCTCATATGCCAAAGTTCAGTATTATTAATTACAGGTAAACTACGTTTATTAACTCAAGTATTTAAAATATCTTTTGAAGTTTGCAATGTATAATGACCATGCTGGTTTGGACAACTAAGGATCTGAATATTATTTCTATCATATAAATATAAAGAACTGTTCTTAATATTAATACAGAAGCCTTCTGTATCCAATACAAAAAGTGATATAATATTAGCTACACATCCTGGTACAAAATAGCATTCATTTAACAAAAGTGTCCCATTCGACAATGAGATCTCGCATACTCCCACTGCAACTGCATCCAAAGAGTCTCCACTCCCGAATCGCAACTGCATCTCCCCGGGCTTCAGCCTCCTACTTTCCTTCAGCACCTGCAACGAATTACAAATGTGAATGGGACAAGCAGAATCTAAAATCCAGTTGGATGTAACGGCTTCACAAGTTAAAGATAAATCAATAACTGGAAAAATAAATGTACCTGATGTAGATGCTCTATCTCTCCTCAGTTGGGCGATGTAATCAGGACAATTCCTTTTCCAATGCCCGACTTTGCCGCAGTGGTGGCATTTGTCTTCAGAAGCCCTCTTGGGCTTGGCAATCTTTGCATGTTGTTGAGGACCAAAAACCTTATTCTTCTTTCCTTTTTTCTTCTTTCCCTTGGACCATCATTGGGAAGAAGCAGAAAGAGAAGTAGATCTAGGAGGGCGAGTTGGTACTCCTTTCTTAAGGTCCTCTTCTGCCGTAAGCAACATCCTATGTAGCTCCTGGTAGGTACAGACAGTCTCATTCATGTTGAAGTACATCACGAACTGGCGATATGAAGCTGGAGGCGAACCAAGAATGACACTCCTACCGAGAATGTCATTCAAGAATGTCATTCAAATCGATAATCTGAAGAACATGTGGGCTAACATCTTGCCCCTCATGTAGACGCGCATGGAACAGTTCCATTGCGACTTTGTGAACAATCACTTGTTCTTGGTTCTCAAACGATTGTCTCAATCGCGTCATCATACTATACGAATCTAGCATACCATAGTATTGTTTCTTGAGTTTCGGAGACAGTGAACTAAAGATGTATGATTTAACCCTTAAATCATCATTCTTCCAAGTTTCAAAAACTTGGCGTTCCTCCTCCGAAGCATCCGTACCCACAGCAAGGGGCAACGGCCCTTCAAGAACATATCCCAGCTTTTCGGAATTGAGGACAATCCTCAAATCCAATTCCCAGTCGGCGAAGTTCTCAGCGCCTTTCAGTTTGTTCGAATCAAGCATACGTGCAAACTGATTTGTGGATTGTGCCGCCATCGCCAATCTATCATATAGATCACGAAAAACGGTTAGCAGAAATTAAGCAGTTTCATATAATATCAAAAGCATAAACTAGATCATGGATTTTTAATCTAAAAATGCCACTCCCACTAAATCATGCAATACTGTAATCCCCAAACAAAATACAAAGATTTAATAATTAAATTAAATACAAATAGTGAAAAGTGGATCTCGTGAATATATTTCAGCTCACAGCAGAGGCACGGTCTCGCCTATGTATATTCATCAGGTAGACAACTCATTTGTCAATCACTCAATAGTGACTCATGGGTTTCCGGTCCTGGTCGTTTCTCGTTGTCGCTGCGAAGGCAGGCCCACAAGGAGACGTACCAAGGTTAAACTCGTCAATGATAAACTCAAGTTACTTACGTAATCCTGACAGCTAGGGCACGTTCAGAATTCCGCTTTCGCTTGAATTTATCTAGTATCTAATATACATCCGGTATAAATAAATCTCTATCGGCCACACCCTCACAGCAGAGGCACAGTCTCGGATGTAGTCACAGAGAAGTATTCATAAACCGTATTGACAAGACGGACCACATAACATGCATCAAATACATAATTACATTAAAACCTTATTAATCAGGGATTTTCCACTAAGTGTCATACACCCTAAATCTAATCAAATTAGATTCTAATAAGCATGCATAAAGTCAAGAAAACATAATTAAACATTGATTTAATAAAGGCTAATCATTTTAGGGGGCCTAGAATCAGACTCGCTCTGATATCATTTTGTAGGGGTTTTTCAGGGGGTTGAATCTGGTAACGCAGCGGAAGCGGTGAAAAATCAAATTTTCCGATTTCAAAACTTTTTCTCGGATTAATTAAATAAACATATTTATTTAATATTCCAATAATCAAAATATGAAAATAAAATTCAATAAATCATATTTAAGTGAATTTACCGAATTGCCCTTACACTTGGTACTTTGTCCATTTTAGTACGAAATTGATCAAATCAATTTTGAATGATTCTAAATCATTTCTAAGATGAAATTAGCATGTTTAAAACATTAAAACACCAAGGCAACCAAAATCCCCAAATTTAACCCATTTGGCCGAGAGCTCCAAGGGGGGGGGAATGTGCATTTTGTGATTTCATGACTCAAAACACATCAATATGTAATCCAATCAACATGAAACTTTATATGCATCATATACACATTCTTATACGCAACATAAATGAAAAGCCCCAAATTTGGAATTGGTCATGAATCCTAATTTTTCAATTTCTTCAAATTGGACAAATTAGACCAAATTGGTTAAATCAATTACTTCAATCATCATTCTTCCATCCAATCCAAGTCTCAACACAATGAAACAACTCAAGATCAAATCTAGGTCATCTAAGAATGGTTCAACAACTCTAGATTAGCAACAAGGTTTCCAAAACCATAAAAGAATACTTATTACTACAATAGTTATAAGCTTCATTCATTATATATGCTCAACACTTCCATCAAACTTCCATTCATCAAAAACACAAAGAATAAAGAAAAGAATAACTTAAGAACATCACAAGATGTTTCCTAGATCATAAGGAATATTTTCTTATCTAATAGTAAGTTGGAAAAACTTACTAAATCCAAGCTTTTTCTTTAGTTTCTTCTTTTCTTCCTCACTTGCTTCTCTTGTTTCTTTAATGGATTTTTTGTAAAAGTGTATTAGGTTATTAAAGTGAAATGAAATGAAAACAATATATACTTGCTACCAAAAACCCTTTGGCCGAATTTGTCAAAGACAAAATACAAGAATATTAATTTCAATTTCATTTCAAGTTAATCTTATCAACTTAATAAATATCTAAAACACTTTAAAGATATTAATAATAAGTCAACAAAGGCAACTTAATCATTTAAACCAAATATCCAAATGTAAGATATTTATATTTTAATTAATTTAATCATTTACAAATAAATAAATAATTAATTAATTAAATACAAATATATTAAATATATGTATTATATTTACATTAAATATCAAATACATATATTCAATTAGGATATAAGTCAAATATATCAATTTGAATATTAATTAATGTGTATTTAAATTAATCAAGTATTAAATGTAAATACACAATAATTAAGAAAATGACTATTGTGGATGCTGGAATTCGGCCGAGGTCCACAATCAGAATTTTTAGGTTGGGGCATTAGCGATCCTGCAAGACAAAGGTAGAGTGAACGGGAGCAGACTACCCACCGGTATGGTGGGTGCCGGGGACACTCCGACGCCCAAGTCAGTAGTCTGAAATGAGTAGTAAATATATAAATGTGAAAAGCAAGGTTTGAAGTTACCTTGACCTCTCTGGGTGGCCGTGAGGGCGGTGATATGTGTCTGTGGGAGTGGGGGGCTCAGAGAGCTTGTGTGAGAGAGAGCATAAGCTAGTAAGAGAGAAGTGAAGAGAGTCGAGAAGCCCCCCCTGAGTGTTGAGAATCTCTTCCCTTTTATAGATTGAAGGAAGTCACTTTACAGTTGGAATATAGGTTGTACACGTGATGGTGGGATCTACAATGTGCTGAAGTCTCTGATTATAGGACCCACAACATGTTCAATACTATCTTTCGATAATGAAGAATCTTAGCATGTGAATTTATGCTTTACGCTAGACAAAATGAGGGAAGAGTGGTTGATGAATATCCGTAAGCATGTGGCGTGATTATAATTCAATAATGCTAGGTTTTATTGGGTTTGATTTTACACTCTTGGGCCTTACTTACTGTAGGGTTTTGAACTGTAAAGACGATTTTACCCTTGGCCCAAATTTGGCCCATACAGTTTGTCCCCTACTCTCTAAGTCAAGAAGTTCTTGATTTAGAGAGTATTTTATACGTGTCGAACGAAACAAGATGTAAGAGTGCCAGTTGAGAATGCATAGTTCATGTTACATACGATAGAGAGAATTCAATGTCTTTTGGACTAAGAGTAGTCTAAGTCTTCAAGTTGGCTTGACATTTAGCCATGGGGAATGTCCCCGGTCGACTCAACCAGATGAAAGTTCAGGAAAATCTTTATACTACCGGTCAAGGACCAGAAGAGTCTTCAAATTTTTCTAGTCCAGATGAAGGTCATGTGATGAACTCGACTCTACATGAGTCCATGGGGGATGTCCCCAATCGACTGGTCCAGATGAAGATCAGGATAATCAATTGACTCTATATGAGCCATGAGGGATGTCCCCAGTCGACTGATTCAGATGATGATCAGGATAATCCCCATACAACGGGTCAAAGAACCAGGGGAATCAACAATGTCGTCTGACCAGATGAATTTCAGGTCTTCAACTTGACTCTACATGAGCCAATGAGGATGTCCCCGTCGACTGATGATTCAGATGATGATCAGGATAATCAATTGACTCTACATGAGCCATGGGAGATGTTCCAGTCGACTGATTCAGATGATGATCAGGATAATCAATTGACTCTACATGAGCCATGGGAGATGTTCCCAGTCGACTGATTCAGATGATGATCAGGATAATCCCCATACTACGGGTCAAAGGACCAGGGGAATCAACAATGTCGTCTGACCAGATGAATGTCAGGTCTTCAACTTGACTCTACATGAGCCAATGGGGATGTCCCCAGTCGACTGATTCAGATGATGATCAGGATAATCAATTGACTCTACATGAGCCATGGGAGATGTTCCCAGTCGACTGATTCAGATGATGATCAGGATAATCAATTGACTCTACATGAGCTATGGGAGATGTTCCCAGTCGACTGATTCAGATGATGATCAGGATAATCCCCATACTACGGGTCAAAGGACCAGGGGAATCAACAATGTCGTCTGACCAGATGAATGTCAGGTCTTCAACTTGACTCTACATGAGCCAATGGGGATGTCCCTTGGTCGACTGAACCGAATACTGGTTCAGGAGTTTCACTTGACTCGACAAGAGTCATGAGGAATGTTTCATTGTCTTATGTATCAAGACGACCATACATATTGATAAAGGTACAAGGGAGTCTACAGATACTAGATCTGATGAAAGTCTAAGAAGATTTCATTCTACAACACTTGAAAAAGTACATCAGAGCTTACATTACCCGATGAAGATCCAAGAAAGTCTACACACTCCACCATACCTAATGTAGGTACATTGGAGTCTACACATTCCATATATGATGAAGATCCATGGGGGTCTTCATTCTTCATTCTACATGATCTAATATGAGTCAGTGAGGATCTCTACATTACTAGACTTGAAGAAGTTCTATGAGAGTCTAGCATTCTCATACTACTAGTTCTGATGAAGGTCCATGATACTACTGTCGAATGAACTATCAAATGGACCTGAGAAAGTCCATAAGGCACAGTCGAATGAACCTAATGAATATCTATGTGAATCTTCATACTACAAGACCTGATGAAGAACACGAGACTACTGTCGAATGGACATGTCGCATGGACTTGATGAAAGTCCAAATAATGAAATTACTTATTCTCTTGATGAGGATTTATGAGACTACGGTCAAATGTACTTTATGAAAGTCCAAAGAATTCATCACTCACTCTCCTAGACCTGATGAAGGTCCATGAGACTATGGTAGAATGAACTTGGAGAATATCTGTCAAGGTTATCACTCTTCACACTTCTACAGTACTACTGTCGAATGAAGTTTGTCGAATGGGCCTGATGAAGGTCCAATAGAACATGGAGATAAACTTGATTAAAGCCATCAATGTCACCTCCACTCTACGAGACTACGGTCGAATGGACTTGATGGAAGTCCAAGGAGGTCATTACTCACTATCCTAGACTTGAAGAAGGTCCATGATACTACAGTTGAATGAACTTGATGAAAGTCATTACTCATCACTCTTCTATGAGACTACTGTCGACTGGACTCGTCGAATGAACTTGATGGAAGTCCAAAGGAATCATTACTCACTATCCTAGACTTGAAGGAGGTCCATGATACTACAGTTGAATGAACTTGATGAAAGTCATTACTCATCACTCTTCTATGAGACTACTGTCGACTGGACTCGTCGAATGAACTTGATGGAAGTCCAAAGAAATCATTACTCACTATCCTAGACTTGAAGGATGTTCATGATACTACAGTTGAATGAACTTGATGAAAGTCATTACTCATCACTCTTCTATGAGACTACTGTCGACTGGACTCGTCGAATGAACTTGATGGAAGTCCAAAGGAATCATTACTCACTATCCTAGACTTGAAGGAAGTCCATGATACTACAGTTGAATGAACTTGATGAAAGTCATTACTCATCACTCTTCTATGAGACTACTGTCGACTGGACTCGTCGAATGAACTTGATGGAAGTCCAAAGAAATCATTACTCACTATCCTAGACTTGAAGGATGTTCATGAGACAATGGTAGAATGAACTTGAAGAAGGTTCATGGGTCTTTTCCAATGCTTTCTAGAGTTTATGGAAATCCTTACATGTAGTCTAGAGTGGATGATAATCTCCACACGTAGAGTGGAGATGATTGTGTTCATATGTAGTATGGAATAGATGGATGCCTATCAAGGTAATTACTAATTATACAAGACCTGACCAAGCTCAATGATACTATAATAGAATCAACTTTGATGAAAGTCATGTAGAATTTCTATACTATCTAAAGGTTGGTCAATTGGACCTAAAGGAGATCCAATGAGGTTCTTTATTCTACTAGGCATATCAAAGATTCCCTATGTAGTATGGAGTTGGCAATATTAAATCAATGTAGCATGAAGATGATGACTAACCTTTGATAGTCTGGAGAAATTGATAATTATTCCAAGTAGTATGTGAGAGATGAGAGTTTTCCATGTAGCCTGAAGTTGATAGCCACCCACCTTGTCGTATGAATAATATGTCAATCATTATATGTAGTATGGAAAAGATGGCAATCTTTCCATCCACCATAGAGTTGATGATAATACAGGCCAGTAAAACGCTATGCGCATTTTACCAAATCCAAAGCCGAAATACGAAAGTCACCAGCTAATGTCCATCCAACAAGACACGTGATCGGCCACACATGCTTGTGATCAGCCACATTAAGCATAAGCTCACTAACAGTCCAAAACGCACACCCTGAATCATGTTGTAGGCAGTAACATCAAATATCAGTCCAAACGAAGACCCACATCACAACACACAATTCCACTACACGCATAGGTTGGCCCATCATGCGAGCAACACCACACCATTGCTCACGCATACAATTGGGTAGCCCAGCTCCCAGAACCAAGTTCACAATCAGAGACCCTGAGCTTCCAATACCTAGCCCAAATTGAGAGACAAGTCCCCTCAGCCAGGCATCAGCCCAAGAGAAATAATCAGCCCATGCAAGAAAGTTGAAATCGCAAAAAGGCACCCACGCAAGAAAGTTGAAACCACAAAAGGCCAAAAGGCCCAAACTAACTCAACAAACACTCCCTCAAAGACGCTTAAGGGAATCCCACATCGGTTATAAAACCATCAGCTCAAAGAGCAAACCAAAGCCACATATGCTTGTCGTTTGGAACAAAGGATGAACTTCATTCAAAACAAGGTATGAATTGCATCAACAGGGCCCATGACACATGAGAATTCCTTCACATTGACTCGACATGTCGAATGAGACCCTCTCGCCTGCTAAGTCTCGGATGCATTCTGGAGGCATACATATCGTCTGGACGCAAATGGGATGCCTTATCACCAAAATAAATAGTATGGTGCACCGTATGCGATCGTTGTAATGATGCCAAGTAGCCATGTCCCAAAATATTTTAAAGGCTGCCATCACCTACAATCTACCATCGCCAAGCATGCCAACCACACACACCTTCTGGGCAAGAACCTGGACAATTACAGAATCTTCATCCTTGATGAGACGTATCATACACTACCATTTGTACATAATGACAAAAGCAATAAACTTCAAGGCATGGCCATCAACAACTCTCTCTCCCTAGTCCACATGGAATTATCTTTTTCATGCGACCACACTCCATGCAATATGGAGAATAGTGTCGTTCCAGCCCTTAATGCCGAGAACCTCATGGAGAAGAAGTAAATCGAGCACTAACGTGGACCATTCAGCCTCAACTCTTACATGGATCATACTCTAGCATGCGACAAGAAGAAGAATGGTGATAGAGAAGAAAAAAGTCCTCAAGCACGTGAATGCAGTATGGGTGAAATGATTTCAACGTGAATGAAACCATCAGGATTGTTGTTAAACAAACATAATGACCGCTAGGGCTAAGCTTCAATTGTGATATTAACATATGAAAGAATCTATTTGTCGAGTGGACCATTCCTTCTCTCACATGGATTGTTTAAGAAAAAGTTTTGCACTTGTTTTCTTTTAAAGTGGGTAGCTAGCAAATGGTCTCTCTCATAACGTATTATCTTATTCTTTGTAGTAGTTTCACGTGGGTTATGTGAAAAGCTTTGGTGTTTGGCTTTTTGGTCGTGAATAGGGTGGTTGGCCTTTGAATGATGTAGTATGCACTTGGCGTGTGGTAGTATGTTTTTGTTGGAAATTGATGCAAATTGAAGTATGGGCTTCGGTTCCTCTAATTTTTTTTTTTTTTTTGAGTGTTGATGTTATCCCGATTCAGGTTTTCCTTATTAATAGTTTGACTGCAGGTAGACTGGAGAGATTACTCCAACATTTTCTTTCACATAGAAGATGTGACTTCTCGTGATAGGTCGGTTGGAGGAATGTGATGGCTTATTTGGTGACTAAATGGATAGTCGTCCGATGGTGGATTTTCACTTTCCATATTCTTGAATGCTTCTAAGAAATTGGGTTGATAAGATAGTTGAAAGAAGTTGTAGCCTTACGCCTTTGAGTGGCCGAAGAATGAATTATGTTCCAGATACTATTGGAGATTAGTACTGGAGTTTTACATGGATCAATTTTCATTTTCCTTTGATCGTAACTGTTTTGTAGAGTGGCTGATTATGCCACCACAGGATCTGGTGTCTGTTTGTAAGGATTGTAGACTGGGTGGTCCTTGCTTGTTATGAATCACTAAGGCCCCACGGTGGGCGCCAAATTGTGGATGCTGGAATTTGGCCGAGGTCCACAATCAGAATTTTTAGGTTGGGGCATTAGCGATCCTGCAAGACAAAGGTAGAGTGAACGGGAGCAGACTACCCACCGGTGTGGTGGGTGCCGATACACTCCGACGCCCAAGTCAGTAGTCTGAAATGAGCAATAAATATATAAATGTGAAAAGCAAGGTTTGAAGTTACCTTGACCTCTCTGGGTGGCCGTGAGGGCGGTGATATGTGTCTGTGGGAGTGGGGGGCTCAGAGAGCTTGTGTGAGAGAGAGCATAAGCTAGTAAGAGAGAAGTGAAGAGAGTCGAGAAGCCCCCCCTGAGTGTTGAGAATCTCTTCCCTTTTATAGATTGAAGGAAGTCACTTTACAGTTGGAATATAGGTTGTACACGTGATGGTGGGATCTACAATGTGCTGAAGTCTCTGATTATAGGACCCACAACATGTTCAATACTATCTTTCGATAATGAAGAATCTTAGCATGTGAATTTATGCTTTACGCTAGACAAAATGAGGGAAGAGTGGTTGATGAATTATCCGTAAGCATGTGGCGTGATTATAATTCAATAATGCTAGGTTTTATGGGTTTGATTTTACACTCTTGGGCCTTACTTACTGTAGGGTTTTGAACTGTAAAGACGATTTTACCATTGGCCCAAATTTGGCCCATACAACTATTGGGTCACTTTAGCATGTATTTTTCGTTTAACCTTTAAACGAATTTATAAATAATCAATATTATTTATAATATTGCTCTAGTGCTCTACGAGTATGTTTCATTATCGACTCTCTAGATTCAGGTATATCTGTCACGAAATCAAATTTCGTGTCCATAATTTATCCACCCATAAATTATGACGATCACGGATAATCTCGCTGAATCATACAGGTCGAGGTCATGGAAAATGTATAATTCCTCCGTCACAGGTATCCGGATAAATCCCAAAGATATAGATGTAAACGTCAAATCTCTATGGGGATTATCCAGTCGACTATTCCATTAGCAATCTCTAAAAGAATGTTTAGAACTAGCTTCTAAACTTTACCATGGGCCCATGGTTATATCTGATTGTTAATCATATGGACTACCTATGCTCTGGTACACAGAACTGACAGATCCTATCTTGATACACATAGGACACCCTGAGGATCTATCTACACCCAACACATAGGACACCCTGAGGATCTATCTACACCCAACGAACAGACGGAGGTCTGATCTAAATAGATCGGTGACGTGACTGCCATCTAAGTGTAGAAGATGTCTCATGTGCCCACAATGACATCTCAAGTCTAAGAATCACAAGTGCTACTCAACCCGAGAAGATTCTTATTGACGTTGGTGTACCATCCATTAAGAATCTTCGGTGAGTCGTTCAGTGTTTATCCGCTATAAACACCCACACGTCTATACTAGTCTCCAAGACTAATGGTTCATTGAGAAACCATTGAAATCATATATTCCAGTATACGACATGTACCGGTCTCAACGGGTTTACTTTACTGACCAAGTAGTGTAAACCTTGACCAGAAACTGTCTGAGAATGACAACGTCATGATACTACTCAATGTCAGTTGCGACGCTTTTGCAACAGTACCATGACTAATCATTCTAAGGTCATTACGTCTTTACCATATAAAAAGATAGATTATATTATAGAAACTGCATATATTATTCATAATAATAATATTTTACAGAAGTATTCAAAAGAAATACAACCGGGAATTGGCGCTCTGGGCACCAACCCCAACACATAGGGTAGTGGGTCGGTCCACTGCAGTTGGACAGAGCCCTATACAAGCGCCACGACGGAATCCAAATTATAAAACCATATACAACTGTCGCGACAGAAATATATCATATCATAAAATATCATAAACGATATCGAAATGTATCATAATCAAAATGTAATTCTTTTGAAATCATTATTTTCCTTAAAACCCAAAAATGTTTAAATCAAAAATAAATCTTTGAAAACTTGATCAAAACTCAAATGTATATCCTTCAAAATCATTGTCTTGTATACAAACTTTTCACAATACATATCAAGCGTCCAATGCTCGAGTCGCGCGCACTGAAGGGACAGTGTACGAACAAGACCATGTCGACAGAGTAACGGGCCAACCATTTTTCGATGGTCAGGACCCTATAACAAGCACCCCGGTCGAGTCGGGATGAAACATATACAAGCGTCACGGAGGGTCAAAAACATAAAATCATAAAACATAAAATCATGAAGTATCGTGACGGAAATAAATTTTCAAGCGTCTCGACGGAAATAAAGTTTTACTGTTTAAAAACATCAAAAAAATTTTTGGTCGTCGAGATGGAACATATCGTCAAGCACCTTGACGGAAACATATCGATAAATCAAAAAAATATGAAAACGTGAATCAAACGTCGAGGCAGAAATATATTTTTTTATCCTTTATAGTCAAAATCAAAATATCAGAAATCTTTATTTGTTTCTTCTTTTCAAAACACTTTTATGCCACGAATCAAATATCAATTTCTCATAACATAATTCAAAATATCAAAGCACAAAAAACAAGATATATGTTCACAATTTAGACTATCAATATCATAGAATTACATGTACCTCAAAACACATTGAATTTACATTGCATACATATACATATATCTATATACACGACACACTTTTAACTTAGTATATATATATATATATATTAATAACATACAAACATATACAGATAATCTGAACCACCCATATTAAATAAAAATCATTGCACATCATACTATACACCATAAATCAAATCAAATAGCAAACATAAGACCTATATGGTCTATACGCAATAGAAAACTTACACAGACAATCAGATACCCTTTAGCTGCAGTCACTGACACCTAAATCTTTGCTTTGATACCACAGTTGTGACACCCACCGAGGTAGGATGCTACCGGCAGGATACAGGATTAACCCATCTCTATAAGCCTCCAAATTTGCAGAAAAACAGACATGATGTATCCTAAAACTGGTCGACCTAGATCATAATCCATCATCAAAATGAAACCTTAGAAGATATCAAATATACAAAAGGACCTCAGGTCCACACAAAACAGATCAAGCTCAAAATCAACACTTAAGGGCTCCATGACTACAAAAAATTCTGGATCTTTCCGAGACAACCAAATCAAGCCCGATCTCATTAATTTCAATGTCAATAATTTTAAAACATCATTAAAAACAAATCCAAGCCATCAATTAACTTAAATACTCTATTTACATGTTTTTAGAAAATCTTCGGAAAAAAATTTCCGCAAACGTTACGGAATGATTATGAACCCTCCAAACCAATCCAGATTTATCTAAACATTGGCGTATCATCATATCTATCTCAGATCCATCATTACAATAAAAAACACATCAATACACGCAAAACTCACTTTAACTAGAAACTTGCATAATTTTTCGGATTGATCTTATTCGTACCGTTTTCACTCAAATTCTACCATATACACATATTCCATATACTCAAACTCAAACAACTCAATTTATATCATTATACTACTCTACGAAGCTACTGGAAACATCCAAACATTTAACGACAAACTTGAAATTCATAAGTTTTTATCATGAGATCTTACCGAGATTTCGAGGGCATATACGGAATCCAACGATCCCACGAACGCGCTGGAATGGATGGAATTTCGATCGGAGCTCCTTTTCATTCATGGGTACTATTCACTACCACTTATTCTCTCGATTCACGTGCAACCGTGTACGGAACAGAAAATCTGTCACCGCCAACTTGTAATACTCTCCAAGGGCTTCGATTTGGCGAGTGGTTCGGGCCGTGAAACGAAACGATGAGCCAGGATAGAAAAACTCATGCCCGCCTATTTCTCTCTTTTTCACGCTGTTCACCTGCGTTCTAGGGCTACCACTGGCGCACCCCTCTGGACCGTCGCACCAGCCGGCAATGGCCATCAGGCCGCCGGCGCGACCAAGGGTTCTCCACACCATTTTTTAGGATGGGGTCAAGTGGAGGAGTTTGGGAAAGTATGCCATTTTTATAATTATGAGAAACTTTGAGGTATTTATAGAAAAGTATTCGAAAATTACGTTTTGGCCCCCGCAAAATTGGAGCTAAGTCCCTGCCATGGGGTTTTCTTGAAAATTCATATTTTAGAAGCCCTTCTTATGTAAATTTCAAAAAGTGTTCAACATGAAAATTGTTGGTATCGCAAAAACGAGTATAATAGTTTAAGAATCAACTCAATCATAGTTTTTTTGCTATTTTTATAGTCGAAACAACAATCTTTCTACGTATAACGATATAAATATGAATCACGTAACCGGTTCTCGAAACCACGTATTTTCTAATGCGACGAAACTTCACTTAAAAATATTTCGATCTATTTTCCAACACATAAGCTCTTATTTTCGAACATCATCCAGTTTCGAAACCTAAACTTTTATTCAGAAATCTTCCAGAATTACTTCGAAAAATTCAGGATATTATAATTTTTACCTTAATTCTATCATCTCTTATTCACGCAAATCACAAATAAAAATATAACCTTTTTCATGCAAATTGCGAGAAGAATAAATCTTACAGTTTTCGATTTTACAAAGACGAAAAATCAACATAATAAAATCAAAAGAGTTTTTTTATTGTATTCTTGTTCAACTCATTTGAAGAACAAAGGGCATCAACACGCACACATGTATCTTTCTTGGTGAAGAGTCGTAACTAGAAAGATCAAGTGGAGTTCACAAAGAAAAAAACCCAAATTATTTTTAAAGCTTCTGCTAATTCACTTCCACATGAGTAGAGAGTGAAGGAGAATCGTTCCTGTCATTATTACAGTCTCTCTGAGCTCAACCATAACCAAAATTTCATATTGGGTTTTCGAGCTGAATAATTTATGGAAGATCATTTTCAATGTTGTTCCACTTACGGAAATGATTTTTGAGGTTGTTGCTTTTGATCAAAATATTTATGAAATACTATCACGAAGCACGGGTATAAAGCCCAATCATTTGGGGAGACGGATCATGTCGACAAACCAACCCGATGAAAACCAATTGTCACTCCATGAAAGGTCTGTGATAAGCTTATAAGGTGGATAACTCACGAGTACCGCGCCATATTCAGTCAAATATCATATATACTGCTAAACTATTGAACACCTATAGAAGGTTGGATGATATATATAATAGGTGTCTTCTCTGAGTCAGTCTATCCAGTCTTATATTGAATACCCATGTGATTTATATGAACTTCATATAAGTTCATGGTCAGCTAAGATCGACCACAAGGCTAAACGTATATAGACCACATGTCAGTCCAACCGTGTACTTATTAACCCATGTCATTAAACATATGACCGAGATACCTTTTGGGAATATACTGAATAGTGACATTTCTTAGCACCTTAATGCAACTTATTGTAATTATGCCACAATGATAAATATTCATGAGTTTTTATTCTTATTCATACAAGGTCCTAACAATTGTGATAATTCTATCATATAGAATATTAACTCTTAGTCTGATGTAAACTTCTTTATATCTATAATACATGAAAAGACCAGAATAATACCATATATCGTATTATAATGATATAAATGAACTTTTATATATGAATAACTATGATTTATACTTTCAAGATGGCCCTCAGAGCACCATTCTCTAACACAATTCAATTCAAAGACTCCAAGCCCACAAATCCATCCACAATATGCAATCTCAATGATATTCCAATTAGTTCATCCAATTAATATCAAATATCATCCAATTTAGCACATGAACAAAGCTAAAAATAAATAAGCAATATAGTCAAATTTAAAGTACAATGGATAATGAAAAGAGATGCACACATATTTTTTACAAGGATCGATAACCCCGCTAACATCCACGCCTCAAGTAACCTGCATAAGAATTCATTAATCACTTGCCTTCCCGGTTGCTAATGAAACTCCCTATAATGGTCATATAATAGACACTTCGGACCTCCGTTATCGAGGACTTGACGCCCGATCTTAGGGTTTTCCAAAGCTCAAGTTTGTACCAAGGTTTAGACTAGCGTAGGACCAGTCATAGAACCAACATTGGTCATCTGGTCTATGACCATTGGACGTCCGTTCTGAGCTAAAATTTTGGAAACATTATATTTTAGTCCTCATTTCAAAAATCAAAAGATATTACAACTTAAACACTAATATTTTGAAATCAAATAAGGAGTTTTGAAATCAAATATCAAATGTATTCTTTTAAAACCAAAAAGTTTGAAAATAATTTTGACACTTGAGATTAAATAAGCTTTTATTATTTGATAAAAACATGTAATTTTGTAAGATATACATGTGTAAAATTGGTTTGAGCTCCTAGATACTTATCATGCATAATCTTACTAAAAATGCATTATAAGAAATGAAAGTGATATACTCTAATCTATTCTTTTTCATTCTTGAATGTCGTTGAGCTACTCTTGATTTTCTTTGATCTTGAGCTCATTTTTTATACTTGGACTTCATGATTTTTCATGTCAGGTGCTTTTACCAAAAATACAGTTAATACATGATTTGGTATAATCAAAATCAATATAGGGCATGAGACCTAAAAGGTCAATACTATTTCATGAATTTCGTCTTCATCGTCCCTCAATATTAACTCATTTCCTTCATTTTATTTGTTTTCTTATTCATTGCATCTATAATGGCTTGTTTACATTTCTCTCGATCCTCCTTATTTGATTTTGGACAAACGGCCCAATCTATTTTTTCATTTTATAAACTCACTAGGAAAAAACTTTGACATATAACTTATATTTAACTTTATTCAAGTTGTTTGAATTCATTAAAGGCCCATACTCCCATCCAACATTATTTATTTTTGTTTAAGAACTTAATTAAAGGTCGTGGAAGAATCATTATTGAACCTTGAAGACATGACTTAAAACCTAAAAATAAAACAAATTTAAATTAACATAAACAATAAATTTAGCATAATTAATAAATAAAATTAAAGAATTAATAGCTATAAATCACAAAGTGCTTAAATATTAATCAAATCAACCAATTAAGTGTTGACGTACTAACAATAAATCAAAAATTAAAAATTAAATTGAACTTTTGAAATTAGGGTTTAAAGATAATTTCGGATTTTTCATAATTGTTACAATTTTGATGAAAATGGTGTTTGAGTAATGGAGAATATTTATATATCATCAATTGGTAGGGGATTTTTATATTTGTTAAATTTTTGATGAAAACTGTATTTGAGTGATGGAGTAAATGCCTATATGATCAATTGGTCGAGAAACAACTAAAATTGAAGGATTTAGAGTCTTTCAACATTAGGGAATATATCTATATACATAAAGGAGGGTTTATGTTGAAGAAATTGGAAAATAGGCTTGTCTTGAATCACGCAAGTGTTAATAGTTTGAAAAAAAGCTTGTAGAAACTTTGGGTTTGTGTTGAATCATGCAAGTGTTAATAGTTTGTGCTAAAATTAATAGATATTTGTGTTGTAAAAATAAAAAATAAAAAATAAAAAAATTACAGTGAAATAGTCTAAGCTTGTTCACGTTTTGGACTTGAGGAGAGAGGATTCACTTTTTGTAGTTATTTTTGGTTTGATTTTGAATGTGCTTACAGGGAATATTTGAATAAGTGTAATAAGCCCCAAAATGCTGCAATAAATTGAGGGGTATTAGAAATTAAGAAAAACCATTGCCGAGTGCGTAGACGCTGATTTAGCCCTAATCGCAGCGGCATTGTACTGCTTAATGAAAACGCGCCGCCTACCGCGTTTTAGAGGACTAGTTTCAGAATACTAAGATGCAACTGTAAATGTTTCAATTTTGCCGTGGAACTTTTATCATGAGAAAAATAATTGAGTTTAGCACATCATCCGTCTTCATTGTACTGCTATTGTAAACTCTAAACAACAAACAATGGCTCCTTCATAAAATACAACAAAAACATTTTCATTAAGCTTAACATTTATGCACATATTTCATGTATATGAGAAATTCAAAGCTCTTTGTCTGAGCCTTTCATTTCCTAAAAACAACCAACACAACTAACATTACTCTGCCAATGGGCTTTTATTCATGTATTCCTGAAAAATGGGTGATTGAGAGCTTGTCGAGCAGTGAGACGTTCCGAAGGATCATATCTCAACAAACCGTGCAATAAGTCAATAAGTGTAGACCTTGAACTGTCTATATGAAGTGATACCATACTCTGCATAAAACAACAGTATGTTAAAACTACCAAAATGGAAATCTAGAAACAGTTTCCTCAACAGCTGAGGGAAAAAAAAAAAAACCTTCAGATGATCCAGCTTCTTCACAGCTCTAATACTCTCCCTAGAAACTGCCCCTTCAGGCCAGTTTAGTCTTGATCCTCTCCTGAAATATTTTTCAGACCCCCGGCTGCATATAAACCCAAAATGAGCAAAATAATAATAATAATAATAATAATTACATTAGTAATAGAGAGCATTTGAACTGCATTTCTCAAACCCTCAGCAATAATGTCTATTTTCTCAAACACCCAAAAATTGTCAAATAAGAGCTGTCAATGATAAAAAAAAAAAAAAATGAATTTTGTGGAAACAGCCATCGTCACTGGACAAACTGTCATTAAACTTCAACAGTTAACTTACCTTGCCTTTCGAATCATATGCTCGGGCAGAGGACCCAATACCCTCTCCATCATTGCCAGATGCTCCAAGTTCTCATGCGTCTGGAAGAGTGCTTCACCCTGACACAAAATTTCCATATATTAAAAATTTTAAGTAAATATTCAATGTTGCTAATGGGCTTGATACATCTAAAATATTCAGGACTAACCGTGCATAGCTCGACTAATATACAACCAACACTCCACATATCACATGGATAGGACCAACCAAGCCCTGAAACAAATAAGTGGACAAATGCCAGTCAGTACATTGGGTGTGAATGCATACAATAGTGCAATCACGAACCACAAACAGAGATTAGAAAAGCAAAAAATAAATTATAGATTCAAAGTCGAAATGCACACAGACATGAAATATACAAACACAGATATCAACTAATCAAGCTCTCAAACATAAACTACTTTCAGGATAAATTGCAGGTGCTAGCATTTCCTAAGCTGGTATTAGCAGACAACAGCATACATGATATGTGTGGCTTGAATCTATCCAATGGAAAGCACATCAAGAGAATTTCTGCCAGCACTATAAGATTCTTCATTCTTCAACGAGTGTCAACTCTAACCACATATGTACATAATAAAATCAAAGTATCTATTCAAAAAGTAACTTAAGCATGCAGTTAAGGAAATAATTTGATGAAGTTCCTCTTCAAAATACCACTTCACCAATACTACTATACAACCAAAGTGCCTGACTTCAATGATAGCCAGCATAATATGAATTTTTACATAAAAATCCAACAAAGCGATTTGGCATTTGGGCGGCTGTTCTTTATATTAATTTTTTCAAAGGAAAAGAAAATGATGGGAAACAAGAAAGGAAAATTATATCCTCTGAAAATTGCTTTTCTTGAATCTTCTAAAAAATTAAGCCCTTTCCTTCTATCTATCTATGCCTAAAAAGAAGGCATAGAAGAATAGCAATATTCTAGTTGTTTCAAAACCTAGGATTTGAAACACCACATGCGGTAAAGGAAAAAGGTGGAAAAAGTGCATTTTATTTGCCAACACAGTAACTAGTTACCTAAAATAACCTCAGGGGCCCTGTAATGTCTTGTGGAAACAATGGAGCTATGATTCTGATTATCGAAAGCAGTACTACCAAAATCAATCAGCTTAATGGCACTTGACTTTGGCAAGCACCTGAAAGGCATTTCATCTGAAGAACTCCTCTGTACCATATTCCAAGCAATTTTTTAAATATTATAACTAAAAAGTCTGTACCCAAAGCTAAAACGACATGACTTTATCAAGTCTTAAATGGCCAAATACCTTGTAGGCAGGAAGCTTTATATATTCAGAGGAAACTAGAAGTATATTTTCCGGCTTCAGGTCAGTGTGAATTAAGCGTAAATCATGCATATCTGTTGGATATGATAAATCATTGAAAACGTGTTACACACAAGGAGAGAAAAATAAAATTCAGAGCTAATCCTGGATAAAACAAAGCAGGCCAAGAAACAGAACTGGGTGATTGGTTAGAAGAGAATAAAAAAATTGATGAAACTAGAGCCAAGAACAATGCACACACATGCTACAGATTCCAAAAGCTGACGTCCAAATTCCCGAACAAGATCCACAGGAAAGGGGCAGTATTTATTTCTCTTTAGAAAATCAAATAAACTTGGTCCAAGCTTCTCAAATACCTGGTAACATCATTAAAATGCATTCAAAGGAAGGTGTTTGTTTAGTTGCCATTTTCATAATGAATTCTGTATGGATAAAATTACAAAATATATGGATATCAATTGGCCAAACCACAATAAGAGAAACACAAAGGAACAATGACGAACAAATTCATAAATGTTAAGCATCTTGTCACTCTTACTTCAATAAAAGCACATGCCAACAACAACAAACATGGGAATAAAAGATTCCACATCAATTTTAGCTTAAAGAAAGCAAAGTAACAAATGGAAAAATAAACATTTGACAGAAGATTCTTGGTATACTTACAATACATATATGATTGCGATAATCAAACCAATTCCGAATATGCACACAACTGCATAAACCAACACACAGGAGTGTAAGAACTCAACACCCAATAGAAATGTTTCTATCAGCTCAAACCCATAAGATATGTACCGTGAGCTGCAGCCTTTGTCATTCTTAGCAAGAAGCTGAAGAACATCAATTTCAATCATTGCTGCATCCCTGTACTTGCGTATGCTTCTGACAACTTTGACTGCCACATACTCTCGTGTTTGACGATCCCAACATTCCAAAACCCGGCCAAATGTGCCTACAATACTAGCAAGTTGCTCAATGGGACAAGCAGAATCACAAAAACATAAGATCTCGTAGACAGCAGGGGACTCGACAGCTAACCTTCACCGATTTTGCTAAGTATTTTATCTGCAAAATACAAATATAAGAAAGCAAAGGATAAATTAAGAATACAACTAGACCAACATTCAGTAACATTTTCAAAAGAATCAATCTAGTGCTATTTATACATAAGTTTTCGAGAATCATAATGTATGTAAATAGATGGTATCACAATTATAATACAGTTTCACTATTAAGTTGTTTAACAAAACAGCTAAAAAAATTATCTTTTTATTAAAAACTCACATCTTGGGGTGAGATTTTCGCCGAGATTAAATACGTAATGTCCCTCGCGATCATCGTCCCTTTTTGGCGGCGACACGTGTCTATGCACGGCAGCCGCGCCGTTGTGGCCCACAACGAGAGCCCGTTGCGCCTATAAAAACCATTCCGAATCCACGTCAGATTCATCAAAACCCACACCTTTTACTTCGATTTATCATTCAAATTATAAAACCCCTAGAGCGTTTTCCACCTCTGGCTCCGATGGCGGCGCCACGTCCCAAGCAAGCCGACGTCGTTTTCTGGTTTGCTCCTGCTCCATCGTTGTTTGATAGTATTTGTTTGTTTGTATAATTTAACCTAATAATCTGCAACACAAAACTCCTTAACAAAATTTGATTATTAGAAATTCCGAACAAAATTATGAGTTAGAAAGATGATATCTATTGGATGGTTCCATTTGGGGGGTTAGGGTTTTTATAAATTGGGTTGAATATTTTGCTCGATATTGTCGATTGTCTGTTTCGCGCTTCATCGAGTATTGTGTTCCTCACTCTTACTCTCGTACACGTGCCTAATCCTCATCCAATGGGCCTTGAGCCTAGGCTGTGCCGTCCAAGGAGCGAGTTTCTTCGGCTTTTCGGGGAGTAATTTTAAACACCCATTTTTATTTTTTGCCCTTTGAAATATAAAGAGGCTAAATCTGGACATAATGTTGTTAATTTTTGGGATTCTGTAATTTATCCATATTTAATAAAAATTTTGAAGGCGATATTTGTATCCGCCATTGAACAACAATACGAATGTCGTATTCGACCGAAATAATCATAAAATTTAAAAATTTAAAAAATAGAAATTTGTTAACGAATAATAGATATCCATTACTAATATCCAATACCCAAAAAATTCAAGAAATTATTTATTTATTATTAGAAAAATTAATTTTATTATTAGAAAAATTAATTTTATTTTTATAATTATTTTCATTTTCATTTTTTTTTTAATTTTTTGTAGATATCGGATATTTAAAATATTAAAATCCATAATCATCCAATATCCATTATACATACATGATTTTATATCTAAAACCTATCATGTTGGTAATATGCGTAGATTCAATCAGATTAAGGCTAATTATTAGCACTCTTTATCATGAAAACATTTAGAATATCATATAAGATATTATATTTGATAAAACCCTCAAAGTGATTTATATAATAACTAAATGGCGCTTTGGTGTATTAAATTATATCACTCATAAATATTCATAGTCAATGAATTATTAATAACAAGGTGTTGATGGTGTTTTCAGGACCTATGTTATTTAAGGAGTACGGCAGGGGTAAAAAGGGTAATTCCCTTCTCGGTCGAAATCATTAATGTCGACCCGACCACTAAGAGCCAAACAGTAAGTGACCGAGCACTTTATGATCGGTAACCGAGCACTTGGGTTCAGATGACCGGGCAATTATCAGATCGACAGCAGCATTCTCAGCTCAAATGACCATCATGATCGACCTCACGAAGACCGAGCACATGGTGAGGCGTGCTCAGGAAGATAATGCATCTTATTTTCTCGGATAAGATGATAAGTTATCCTACCTTCATGGGGAAAATTGGTGAGTCAGAGTCCTAATAGAATAAAGAAAGTAAATGTAGTTTTGATTAGGAATCCTTATGGGAAAAGGGAATAGTTTTGACTATGAATCCTTATGGGAAAAGAAAATTGTTTCAACTAGGAAATTCTTGTAGGAGAAGGAATCTGATTTCTACACTATTATAAATAGGAGGGTAGAGTGTGCATAAAGGGGAGGAGAATGATATATCAGAATCAATATCAAGATCATTGGGATCAGACTTGTAAACACAAGAGATATCAGAGAAGCATATCTCAATAATAAAAGTATCATCCGTTTTGTGCCCGTGGACGTAGGTTGGACCTGATCCGCCGAACCACGTTAAATCTCCTTGTTGATTGGTGTATTTATCTGTCTTTTGCTAAATTTGCTTTTGGTTCCCCCATAACCGAACAAATTCACTATTGATGGAGGATTGTCTCGGGAGTAATATTCCAATGTTGCACTGAGACCAAAAATCAGCCGTCAACAGTTGGCGCCGTCTGTGGGGAACTCAACAAAAAGCAGTTCACGTGGTAAGACGATGGCAGAAGGCGGAAATCACCGATCGTCAGGGAGTTCAACTACGGATTGGATGGAGAAGATGTAAGAAAACATGCCTATCTCAATATTTCTACCATGCCTTATGTCCATATTTCCATTCTCCTGGCCACTATTGTCCTCAGGACTGGGCAGTAAAAAGTCTGTTAGACCAAGTGCCCAGCCAACAGCTGAGAACCAATAGTGAAGAAGAGACTTGATTGTTGTGCGCAGCTTGAAATGCTCAAACGGCAAATGGAATGCAGATTTGGAAGAGAAGCATGTCAGCTGGTATTTCAGTAAATGGGTCCGATACGGCGATACGGATACATCAAGAGGAAAAATGGAAGGAGCCATGCGCATTGCAAGTTTCACAGGCAAAAATACCAGCATCACAATCAAACTCCCGTAAACTGCAACAGACAGCAAAACTCTACGAGCATGCTTGTGTATAGGATCATCAATTAGATCACGGAATGGATTATAGTTTGGATCAGCAGGATCACGAAGAAAGTACATAACTCCACTACGCAGAACCTCTCGAAGAAGGCTGACGAAGATGCTTATCTGTAACATGTGCTCCAGTGAAGCAAGAACAAGTGATGAAGTCGAAGAAGGTCATAAGAAAGTTTTATACCAAATTAAAGGATTTTCTCGAATCATGTATACTTGAAGGAATGCCTGTGGACTACATTCGCTGGGAGGGAGTGCCCCCGTGAGATGGCCGGCCTGACCAGTTTGGGAATGGCGACTACAGAGATTGTATTCCCACCTGTTCCATCTGACCAATGGATCCGAGAGAAGTATAGCACGGGGAGGGATGATACCCCCGTAGCGTTTGCTTACTCCAGTGTTACCGAACATAAGGAGGAATATGCCCTTAATATTTCGGACACTCTCTGATCCTCACCTACCTGATTAAAGGATCCGTGAGAAGCATAGCACGGGGAGGGATGATACCCCTGTGGCGTTTGCTTACTCCAGTGTTACCGAACATAAGGAGGAAAATGCCCTTAATGTCTCAGACACTCTTTGATCCCCATTTCCTTGATCATATGGATCCGTGAGAAGCATAGAACGGGGAGGGATGATGCCCCCATGGCGATTGCTTATTCCAGTGTTACCGAACATAAGGAGGAAAATGCCCTTAATGTCTCGGACACTCTTTGATCCATATTCCTTTGATCACTCGAATCTAAGAGAAGTATAGCACGGGGATGGATTGTGCCCCCGTAGCGTATGCTTGCTCCAGCGTTGTAAGGAGGAGCCTTCGAACGATAAACAGGCTCCATGGAGACCTGAAGTATAGAGGATGTGCCCTTACCATTCTAAACGCTCTCTGATCCAAATCCTGGTTCGCCGGGACTCTGAATTGAAAGATTTAGAATTATGTTTTGGAGACCTCGGACAGGACGCTGTTTTGAAGCATCCGTGTTGTTGTTTATACTTGCGAAACGTTTTGTTTTAGGATAAGCGCTAAGTCGCCCCCACCTTTTAATTTTATTTTCCAGAGATTTGTTTTTTATTTTCGCTGGTCTAGTAAGGGGACGCCCGTGCCAGATTCGGTAGGGCTTCAAAAGGTTGATTCACTTCCCTTCTGAAAAAGTCCCACTTGATTAATCGGCTCGGGGCTGGATTCGTTCCGCCGAAGCCACTTGATTAATCGGCTCGGGGCTGGATTCGTTCCGCCGAGGCCACTTGATTAATCGGCTCGGGGCTGGATTCATTCCGCCGAGGCCACTTGATTAATCGGTTCGGGGCTGGATTCGTTTCACCGAGGCCACTTGATTAATCGGCTCGGGGCTGGATTCGTTCCGCTGAGGCCACTTGATTAATCGGCTCGGGGCTGGATTCATTCCGCCGAGGCCGCTTGGTTAATCGGCTCGAGGTTGGATTCGTTCCGCTGAGGTTAGGTGTTTCCTTCCGGTTCGGGTCTGCTCTTGTACCGCCGAGACCGATGTTTCTTTCCGGCTCGGGTCTGCTCTTGTACCGTCGAGACCGATGTTTCTTTCCGGCTTGGGTATGCTCTTGTACCACCGAGACCGATGTTTGTTTCAGCTCGGGGCTGGATTTCTTTCCGTCGAGGCCTTATGGTTTATTCAGCTCGGGGTCGGGTTACGTCCCACCGAGTCGACTTCTTTGGACTGGGGATGTAATATTCCCCCAGAGTCAAGCCATCTTCAGCTCGGGGTCGGGATACGTCCCACCGAGAGACTTATCATCGGTATGGGATCGGAGCATCCCCCCATGGTCGGCCCTCTATTGGTCTGTGGAGGTGACATTCCCCCAGAGCTAAATGTTCTTCTCAGCCCGGGGTCGGGTTACGTCCCACCGAGTCGATCGTCATCAACATAAGGGCAAAGTATTTTCTCCACGGGTAGATATCGGGATCCTCGTTGACTGAGCACATGAAGGTGGCAGGAAGGACCGGATTTGCAGCCAAGGCATTTTTCTCTGCGGTTCCTAGAGTGACCACCGACGGATTCATTGGCACACCATCATTTTTTTATAGTTCCCGGCATCAACTCGCAAACTCGTTGTTACCGAGAACTAGGGGACAGATGTTGATGGTGTTTCCAGGACCTATGTTATTTAAGGAGTACGGCAGACGTAAAAAAGGTAATTCTCTTCTCGGTCGAAATCATTAATGCCGACCCGACCACTAAGAGCCAAATAGTAAGTGACCGAGCACTTTATGATCGCTAACCGAGCACTTGGGTTCAGATGACCGGGCAATTATCAGATCGACAACAGCATTCTCAGCTTAAAGGACCATCATGACCGACCCCACGAAGACCGATCACATGGTGAGGCGTGCTCAGGAAGATAATGCATCTTATTTTCTCGGATAAGATGATAAGTTATCCTACCTTCATGGGGAAAATTGGTGAGTCAGAGTCCTAGTAGGATAAAGAAAGTAAATATAGTTTTGATTAGGAATCCTTATGGGAAAAGGGAATAGTTTTGACTAGGAATCCTTATGGGAAAAGAAAATTATTTCAACTAGGAAATTCTTGTAGGAGAAGGAATATGATTTCTACACTATTATAAATAGGAGGTTAGAGTGTGCATAAATGGGAGGAGAATGATATATCAGAATCAATATCAAGATCATTGGGATCAGACTTGTAAACACAAGAGATATCAGAGAGGCATATCTCAGTAATAAAAGTATCCTCCGTTTTGTGCCCGTGGAAGTAGGTTGGACCTGATCCGCCGAACCACGTTAAATCTCCTTGTTGATTGGTGTATTTATCTGTCTTTTGCTAAATTTGCTTTTGGTTCCCCCATAACCGAACAAATTCACTATTAAGGGAGGATTGTCTCGGGAGTAATATTCCATTGTTGCCCTGAGACCAAAATCAGCCGTCAACACAAGGCATTGATAATATGGATATATCAGTATGATGATTATCGCCGGCCATTTAGGTGGGGTAGTCGTTCTTATAGGCTACTAGTAAATTTTGATTGCTTGGTGTAGCACATGAGTGTTTATTGAACAATAAGTACATCAAACCGACCTACAAGAGTTTTCATATTAAAGTGTTTATGCCATGTATCTATGCAAAATTCTTGGTAGCAATATATGCATGATCCTTAGGCTTAAAGCGGACCTAAGTGTTAGTTCCAATTTTATTGGCATGTGTCCGTGACAAAACAAGTTCAATTGAGTTGTAATCTATCGTGAAGATCTTTGTGCAATTGGACTGGTCTTTGGATTTTGTGCATCAGACATGTGTTCGTGGTGCGTTCGTTGCAGTGTTCGAACGATTGGCGTTGGTGCTGCGTTCGTTATTGGGTTCGAATGTGTGGCGTTGGTGGCACGTTCTTTATTGGGTTCGAACGGGAGCGTTCCAGAGAGAAAACGTTCGAGTCACGTTCTTGTTGGGTTCAAACGGGATCATTCCAGAGAGCATCTGTTCGTTGTGCGTTCGATTGGCGTTCGAATGAGTCTTCACAAAAAAGGCGTGTTCGTGGAGCGTTATAGTATGCATTCGAACGCGACTGCGATCTGAACGCGTTTTTGGCCTGCAAAACCATAGCCTTTCACCCTACCTATATAAAAAAAACATGTAGCCGCCATCCCCATGAGTTGAAGCACTTTTCCTTTGAGCCAAAATCTCTCAAAGCTTTCAACCTTTATTGAATCTACCTTGAAGACTCTTTTCATCTTATTGTCTTCTTTGTTAAAGGTTTGATTCCTTCTTTGATAAACCTTCAACACAACTTAACCCAAAATCCATAATCCTTTAGAGTTCTTTAGGAGGAGTTTTGGTAGTCGGAGTTCCGGCATCAGAGGTGATACAATCTACTCAGAGACTTCAGAGGTTCTGAAGAAAACTGTGGGTCGTGGGCTTGAGGAGTTGCCTTGAGTTCTTACAGTATTGAGGTACTTGAGTCGGTGGAGTTGCCACCATATGTCTTGACCGTCGCTGTAAGTTTTTCTCTATATAGTGGATTCGGGTGGTAGCCTATACCCGAAGTGGTTTTTTACTAGCAAGAGTTTTCCACTTCGTCACCAAAATTATTGTGTTGATTTTGTGTGGTTTGATTTATTTGCTGCTTTACTTTATTTTATTTATTTAATATTTGCAGCATATTTTATTTATTGTTTATTGTGGTTGCTTGTCAAGATTCTATAGTTACAGTAATCAGGACTTGTCCTGTTTATTGTTTGTAATTCCGCATAGGGTCATAACTTAGGCTTAACCCCGGAATTTTCAATTGGTATCAGAAATTGAACTTGATCCTCGACCCATTAGCTATGGAGCGTAGTCAACCCTTAAATTGTCCACCATTTTTTTATGGCACGGAATATTTGCATTGGAATGTTCGCATGAAAGCGTTCCTTAAGTCCTTAGATGAGAGGATTTGGATGAATGTTGAACACGGGTGGAAACCCCCCGTTGTTGTAGTTGATGAGATATCTTCCCCCAAAGACAAATTGACATGGTCGAAGGATGATTTTGACGCTAGCAATAGGAACAACAAGGCTGTTAATGCTATACATGGTGCTGTTTGTTCTGCTGAGTTTAGGAGAATCTCTATGTGTGAGATAGCCAAGGATGCTTGGGACATCCTGCAGACTGTGCATGATGGCACACTGTCTGTTAAAAATAATAGACTCCAGGATCTTGCTACTAGGTTTGAGGTTACTAGAATGAAGGATGATGAGACCTTTGATCAATTTTATGCTGAGATTAACGATATTGTTGACTCAAGCTTTAACCTAGGTGAGACTATTCCTACCAGCAGGATAGTTAGGAAAATCCTTAGATCCATGCCTGATAAGTTCCTACTCAAAATCACCGCCATCGAGGAAAGCAATGACCTTGATCAGCTTAATTTAGAAGACCTCGTAGGAAAACATCAGGTTTATGAGCATAAACTTCCTGGGCATCTAAAGCCAAAAAATATAGCGATGAAGATCGTGAAGGAAGTTGTTCATGGTTCGTCTAGTGATGAGGATACCCTCACGGATCATGATTTGGCCTTGTTTGCTAAAAAGTTTAAGAAATTTCTTAAGCTTAAAAAGAGTGGCCACAGTTATAATAGGGA